>JAMBLF010001480.1:0-79339 GCA_030578115.1 Leucoptera coffeella | reverse complement strand
AGATCCCGCCACATAAATTGGCAGTAGCCAAACTTGGAACTAAATTTGACGTTACCGCCATTGCGTGTTATTTTGTATGAAAGGTAAATTTAGTATTACCAGTGTTGTGTTTTTTGCCCACTCTTTGTAATTTTTATGTTTGTTAAGGGTGATTATAATAAATTGATTTCCGGAGTTTCTTGTTAGTTCTTCTCCAAGCTAGGGTCTCCGCTGATCTAACCTCGGTAAAAAATATGTAAAGACAATGCTCAGTGCCATGTTTGAAATAATAGTTGTAAGAGATTCGCGATTTATGCTCATGATAAAAGATATAAGGGTGTGTATAAGATTGATTGCAGCTGTGGGAAATCCTACGTCGGACAGACTAAACGGTCTATTGCGGACAGAGTGAAGGAACGCATAATATATGTAATATATAATAAGAAGGATAAGTCCCGTTAATTATTAATCATGTTTGAAATAGTTTTTTTAATTTATACTTAGATCATAAAATAACTTTCAAGGAGAGCTTGTGATATTTATAATTTTGCTCTGCAACCAAAGACCGTTACAAATGAAACCTATAATGTATCGAGCCGTATGGCACAGTGAGTGCTAGTTTTGGCGTGTTTACTGGTAACACTGAATTACGCGACTGTGGCGACGCCCCCGACTGCCAATTTATATGGCGCAATCTCTACATTTCCATTGGTACATGCTCAAGCGGGATTAAACAACTGAGCTACAGCTTGGCAAAAACGTCTAGAAACGTAAACTTTTATTTGTGATCTTGCAACCTTAAAGAATAAAAAATAATTATGTAAGCAAAGTGATGTCAAATTTCCAAATATTTATTTCAAATGAACTCTTAACATAAAACGGTTATTTAAATACGTAGAAAGTTAATTAAAATGAATAAGACTATCCGAAGTGATGTCAGGAGTGTGATTTACAAAGTTTATAATAAATGTCTGACGGAAAAAAAGGACAAATCTATTCTTTCGGATGTGGACGATGTTTATCAAAGAACTGCTAAAATGACCGGTATCTGAACGTTTATTTTGTTGTATATAGTTGGTAAATGCATTACTTGATGAACTATAAACCATTGTGAATTGCTTGCATACGAGATAAGTGTAATATTATACATTAAACTTCGAACACGAAGGTTATGTTTACATCTTTGTTCAGTACTGTGGCGCGCATTAATGAAGTTGATACTTTTGAGTATTTTTAATTATTTTAGTATTTTTAGTATACATTAAACACTAAATATAAAAAATATAAATTAAAATGTCGGACACGCCTTAGCTGAAATGTGTTTTTTTTGTCTCCCTTTTAAGTCCTATGAATTATGATGATTATGACTAGGTTCAGGAAAAGCGCATATTCACATTTTTGGATGAAAAAGCTTCAAATGAACAGGCTTAAAGGATAAACGGTCATGAATGCCCATAATGTTACACAAATAATACTTCTATGTACTAAGTACCAAGACTAGGTTGTCCACTTTAAGGGTTGCCATGAAAAAACTTAGTGGCGCCCCCATTATTTTCTACTCTTTTTTGCCAAGCTGTACGTCGAATTACTTGTTTAGTTACTATCATAAATATGTTCAAAATAGTTAAAATATACTTAAAGACAACAATATTATTTAACGGCTGTATGGTAACATAAAGACAACATTCATATTTATATAGCAGTATTTTCGTGTAATAATTTCACCACTATTAAAGTAATTAAGAATAAAATATTTTATCGTCCATGTATGGTTCAATAATGATAATAGTTACCCCCCTTAGATTTAGTAACCCCCTTGTCCCTCTTTTTCGTGATGTAGGGAAGAAAGTCAAGTAAAAATAACGAGGTGGAACCGCAGTAATAATAAAATATAACTTTTCTTGACACTCTAAACAGGCTAACAATATGTATGTTTAGTAAATAAAAAAAAATTATAGGTTATGTTCAAGTTTGGCTCATGTAGTGAAATTGTGTTGATATTTTTTGGTTATGAATTTACTATTTAATATTGATTAAGTGATTCGAATTGATATGATTTCGAGTAAATCTAGCTTTACAATCTAGCCAAATATTACTGTTACCTACCTATATGCAAAATGAGTAACCATAACATCATAACTCCTTGGTTTGATTCGGCTGAATGGTACACTGTTTACGAGAATGCTTTTTCAAATAATCACGGCCTAAAACAAATGGCTTTGAATTTGCTATTAGTATGGAAGGCCCGCTGTCCATCGCTACCTTCAGGAATTGAATCGACTCTGAGCCTTTTACAAGTTCAGTTACAGGATAATGGTGATGTAGTGAACGAGGATTTACTCCGTCTGGCTTACAGTTCTGCTATTATAAGATTTGTTAATCACATGTTAGACGCGAAAACGAATAAAGGAGCCAGCTTCTATCAAGCAGCACAGATACACGAAGTTCCAGACTGGATTATTGATCTGCGGCATGATGTAGCTCACAACAATATGTTACCAAGTATACACATGCTCAGAGAAGCTGCTAGTACATCTCTAAGCTGGCTTTACGATAAATATTGGCTTAAACATAAAGAAGTGATAAGAGACTGTTACATTGAATCCAAGAACAAAGATGTTGAAAAGGCAGATGACAATTTATATACAGCTGTAAATTTATTGGTATCGTTGAACATATGCGTTAGTGAAAAGTTTAAAATAAAGAATTTAGCCTCTATAGCTGACCTAGGTATGAGAAAATGTATTATTCAAGATATTGAAGAAGTTTTTGGCAATACCATTAATTTGTCAAACCCTACAATTTCTCTAATGAATATTCTAAATCAATTAACAAACCATTTGAAAACAGTTGTAAAAAATCACAAAACACCGAAAGTAGTAGTCGAAGCATTTGTAATGGAAGATTCAATGTTTTTATCCAAAGATTTGTTCAAAGCCTTTGATGATAATGATTTGGATGGTGGAAAATTATGCAAACAATACCTAGGATGTTTTGAACAAATGCTGGCTTTTTTCCATACCAATGATTTGATACTAGATCTGATCATGGAATTAATATCTATAACAAAACATGAAGATTGTGGCAGACGTAAAAGAAAACTAGCTGCTCTGTGGGTTTCAGAAATTCTAAAGGCCTTAAAATATACTGCATTATTCTGCAAGAAACTCGTTAAGTAAGTTATTAATATTTACTTTTGTTTTAATAGATCATACTATCCATGTAAAGATTTATTGGGCAGAATAATACAAGGTTCAAGGTAAACTTTTGAGCTTAAAGCAAAGTAAAATAATTAAACAGATTAAATGAAAATTTTAGCTAAAAGAAAAATGATAGATTTTTTTGTAAATTGCTAAATGATTTACTACCTGTCATTTTCAAGATGGCCATAGAATTACTTGAAAAGTAATTAACTCCTCTATTACCTACCATACTCTCATAATTGACCATTAGCATTTACGTTTACTACTACCATACTATAATTATTCACCATTTTCATATACATGTAAGGTACTCTCATAAGTTGAGACATAAATATTTTACAATTAACTTCAATTATTATTCTTTTTCAGTTTACCAAAACATGGCTTTCCGAAAAAAGGAAATGAACTAAAAATGATGTTCCGCAGCTGGTTTCCCAACAAAAGTCCAGGTCTTTTGCTTGACATAGATAAACTGGCACCTGAAGAGCTGTCAGATATAAGCTACATTGAGCCAATAATCACCAAATACAACCAATACTTAGTGTATTTCTTAAAAGATCTTACAGGCTTCTTAGATCCAAAGATGCCAGAAGACGCCTTGAAACTTCTGTATGACTTGGCCCATATTATATCAGATAAATCAGTGCAGAATCAAGCAAATAGTAATGGCAATAAAATATATACAGCTGAGGATTTAAAAACCCTATTCAAATCAACAAGTGAAGATGAAACTGTCAAATTAACAAATGGAGATTCTCAAATGATAATAGACGAGGTTGTAGATAATGGATGTGGTGATAATAGTCGGATTTTCCGGTTAACTTCCAAAGAGTTTAATTGGGGACAATGTCCGATTGGAATGAAGCTACAGGTGGTACCATTTACCAAATAAAATCAACCTATATTCATGACTAAGCTGTGTTGACAAGATCATACTGAATGATCTATTATAGGTATTCATCTGAAATGACCAGACATATTGCTTAACTTCAGTGAATTATGACTTACAACCAAATTGACTACTATTCTAATGAAGTTAATTTTGATGTTTTGCTAACAAGCAGATAAATTAAGACTTTGTATATTAAATATTATTTTCTGTATCTCTTAGTTTTGTTTTAAATACTTCCTAAACTACTCATTCTCAACCTACCATAGTGATCCCCAAAAAGCTAGTGGATCCCGCAATATCTAAAGCCACATTATTAATTACGATACTAGTTCTTGAACTCTTAATATTTGGCAAAGTAAACCGTACATATTTTGTCTTATTACAATTAAAAGCAAGATTGTTTATTCTAAACCATTGTTCCACCACTGAAATCACCCCACATATCTGCTCTGTTTCGTATTTTCCTCTATTAAAGTTTTCGATTGTATCTCGAAAAGTACATGAAAAAATTTAATAAGAATTTGTGTACATGGTATTTACCACACGAATAACCATATATTCACGTGGTTTCTACTTTGAAAGAAGTTATGTTTATACTAAAAACGAATACCTTGTGTAATGCCAAGAACACGCTACGCATGGCACTTTGAGTATGCGACCAGAGGTTCTAAAAGTTTGTTTAACTTTTCATCAAACTCACTACGTTAGCATGTTTATTATAATATTAGTACTTACAAATTAATATGTTTCTGAGTGATTTTAGTCGATAGACGAGTAAATAATTTATATACTATACAAACAACAAAATATATTATAAAGGTCATTGGGCATAATCTGACCCGGTTTTCGAAATATTTGCTACAAAAATCAAATTATTGGTAAATTATTGAGGGCTAGCCTATATTTCATTTTGTGATGTTAAAAAAAAAACGCGTGGTTGGTCTGAAATACAACTATTGAAATTGAACTGTTGGCTTTCGGGACTCAATCTCCTCTATTCAAGAATTTGGCTATAATCCTCAGATGCCACCATCCAGATCTAGAGGAGAGCAACTTACAACCGAAGATGCGAACAAGTCTAGACTTATAATATAACAATGTGCCGGTTGGTTGTCGAGACAATGAACGGTCGTTTCAAAAAAGATTATAAGCTATTCCGACACACATATTTTAATGTTTCTTTGCCTAACATGATGGCGGATTTCCGAATCACAGCAGCGATCATTAACGCTGGGGCAAACACCAAGAACAAATAGATGCGCCAGCCATGTTCTTGGACAACACTATTGTGCCTGTTGACATAGATTATGTTGAATAAAAACTGTTTGATTTAAACACACATTTGTTTGATTTAAAAATGCATCAGATTATTCCTATCGTAATAGTTTATTACCTATCAATTCAATGCAAATAGTCGAAAATGTCTTATCATTACCGTATATCACTTACATTTATTTGTTTCAATTTTTGGGCAGATTCCCATACTCTACATTGATGCGACATATATATTCGTAAACTAGGGACGTTTATCTAAACATCCATACCAATTTTGTCTCTGTAGGCCGTGGGTATAGTTTTCATAGTAAGTTGCCCAGTAACCTTTAATAATTAATATATAAGAAAGTTTGAGAATCACATCATATATAATTTACCTAGATATCCATATTCCGCCATAATTCCTGGTTTAAAATCACTATACTGTTGCCACAACCTTATCTCTTTCGTTGCACAAATAGAACTAAGGAAATTAACTACCACAATGTATTATTAACGTATTTAGAAACATTAAACTTCGCGTAGAGCCAGTGGACACGCGTGGCGTGTTAATTTTTTCTTAGTCGCAGAGCCGCTGACACGCCTCGCGTGTTCATGACCGTTTGTATCGCGGCTCCGCTAGTAAGACGCTGAAAAATGGCGCGGCGTCGAATGAGTTAATTGTAAAGGTATTTGTAGTGGATGAAGGGAAAGGTAACTATGAAAAAGGCCATTCTTTATCTCTGCTTTTGTGTTTGTATGGATTTGAATGATCTATTTATTTACTATTAGAATTCTAATTTTAATAATAGTCTGATCTCTTGATCTTTATATAAAGGATTATGGTAGGGTGGATTTAAAATATGTTATCCCACTATCCACATATAAAGGCGTATCAAGACATTTTTGTCTGATGTATACATGTTTTGTGGTATGTCAGTATGTGGATTTCGTTTAATGAAAGTGTACTTAGTTCCTTCTTAGAAGTGATGATTTAAAAATGGTTGTTTTGTGTAAATAATCACAAAATCGGTTGATTGCAAATAAAACAAGATATTCTCCACAGCATTTGCTTACTTTTATTTTATGTATACATTATAACATTTTGGTTATATTTCTATATATTGACACGTTATAGGAGAAGCCTAACATTAATTCGAACAATATACATGTGTTTATCATACAATACTAACAATTAAGACAGTTCACAGTGAAATAAAAAAGATACATATCTAAAGCTAACTGGCATATACTTATCGGAACTCATTACGACAACCATTATCAATATCTCGTTCTATACAACTTAACCGGGAATAACAGCTGAAAGAAAAGGCTCAAGATCTTTTAGATCGTTTTAACTTCCGCAACAGCAAACCAAAGGCACCTCAAGGATCATAATAAAATTCAATCAAAGACAACAAAGAGGCACTTTTAAATAAATGTGATAGCTGTTTGTGTTGAAACATTATAGTACATATTTTAAAGGAAACAATCTATTTACAAACTGTTTTAGATCTGGTTACAATACCCATAATATTGTAATAAGAATTTGAATCAGATAATGTGTACTTAATAGATTACTATTATCAAACAAAACAGCAATGATCCTATTTTGAATAGAAAGTTATTAATTGAACTATTTCATAGACAAGCTAGAAAAAAATTAAAAAGTTCAGTTTAATAAATTGGATGGATTTGTATTTGTAGAAATAATTTTATTATGTCTATAAAATATTGACGTAACAAAGTAATAAAACAGCAGGCAAACTGCCGTAATATCAGAGATTCATTGTTGTTCCAAAATAATATAAAATTACAGAAGATAGAAAACTTAAAATTACTAAATATCACTTAAAAGCTTAAAAGTAAATGTTAAAAATCATTTCGTAGATACATTCGTTGTTAAGATAGGATATTGAAACAATTTGTGACTTAAAATAAACAATTAGCTTACACGTTAGCCAGTCTTAGAAGAGCTAATGGAAAGAAGAAGCAATATTAAAACTGAATCCGATACAAACAAAATTTATCACCATTTTTTTCATAAAAAAGTAAAAAAAAATAAAAAATGGAACAAAGGTTTCCTCGAACATATCGAAATAAAACTTATTGCATTGTATTTATATACAAATTTTAACTAGCTAACCATCAGTAAAATTATTAAGAAACTAAGATCAACATTATTATTATTGCTATAAAGATTTTTTTTTACATATTTACAAAGTAGCATTCATGCAAACCGTACATCTACACTTCTTAAGTTTTTATAAATAATTACGAGTGTTGACTTTCCAAGTTAAAAAAACGTAGAGAGAAATAATTCCTACATGGCAATTTCTCACAATAATTTTAGGTACAGCATTTCAAAACATCATTTTGTCATTTATTTTATATAGGAACCGTTGAAAAACATTCATAAAAATATTAATTTCTATTAAAAGGCAAGTAGTTTCACGCACGTACAATGGCAATAAGACGCGAATAAATTCTCAATATAAAAAATAATAGTCTTCGAAATGGAATGTTAACTCTAATGAGAAAATCAATTACTCCGTGATACACAACCTTCAATCATACCCAATTCACTGTGATGTTCGTAGCTTACAATTTACATGGCTAAGTTTATTATTCGTACAACATTTACACTATTAATATTAGTTTCCATATATGTATAAGAGTTCGCAACACTTCAGAAGTTGGTACAAATAGAAATACTTTATTTTAAGAGCTTTGTCTTTACCCACTTAACTTTTTGAAGTTCAGGCGCAATATCAGGAATGGGAACATATTCGACTTATATGATTATAATAATATCATACATTCCACGTAACAATCTTGGACCTAACAATAGGTTCATAGTCAACTACTGGGGCTTCAACTTGCACAATCTGCTGGATGTATGCCTAAATTTTAAGAAAATACGCCATTCACTTCATGGCTTTAATTTTAACGTCTTTTTACCAGAAAAAAATGTGAATAAAATTACAAATCAATGATCAAATATTTGTTGTTATAATATGTAAGTATATAATATGTAACTTATTACGTAGTTTTCATATAAATATAACAAAATATACATATAGGCGAGAAGATATTTTATCATAAAAAATACAAGTAACTATTTCAATTCCGGGTTTACTGAGGTTTTAATGTATTTGTAGTAAAAGCAATATAATTTATATATATTTTTAGCATCTGTAAATACTCGTATACATAGACCATAATTTCAATCAAATGCGGTTTTGATCAATTCCAAGGTGAGGCTTACATTTTTATCGTAATAACTACATATGTCTAAAGAAATTAAGTAAAATATGCCGAGAAGTACATATCATATCTCTATTGAAACATATAATATAATAGAAGATATTTATTTATGTTTATTAACATAATGAAATGTAACATTGTCTTTATAATTTTTTAATGGATCACGTTATAGTACGAATTATTAAGTTTAACTAAATAATCACTCAAATTTCGGAATGTAGTAATTTTAAATTTTATTTCAAGGGACTATGCTAACTAAGCACTTTTGTATAGAAAGCACATAAATGCACTAACTTCTGAATAAGAATACTTAGAATCTGATTCTGGTCACAGCGGTTTATTCTACGATAGCTTTAGTCCTTATAATGAACTACTGACAGGCCACGACTTGCTGGCATAATTATTCGATATCATTTCTTGTTAAGACGGCTTATTATTAAGACTCACTGCTTTGAAAACTCAAACGAACCTTACAACATCATTTTTAGAAACTAGTTCTGTAGAAGAATATTTTCGATTCTCATTAAAATGCCACCAGAAAACATTCCTACACCGATTCTGCTTACACGGGAAATATACCATCACAAAACGTTGTTCAACAAATCAACCAATAGTATTACAACAGTGCCCTTATACCGTCATAACAACCTTATAGATTCGGTACAAAATACCCATAACACGTTTCCATGAACTCCACGAGTCCTTCAAACCATAATGGGGTCGTCAGAAGACAGTTGTCTATGCAGGAGCGCCCTCTGTGAGTGGTGTCCGCTTGAAGAGCCGCCGGCACTCAGGTCGTCTGTACTTCCGAACTCGCCGTCGTGGTCTGTAGTTGACAATAAATCGTCGTCTGATGTTGATCTGGAATACAATTGTTAGGGTTATGTAAATTAGAGTAATGTTTAATAAAAAGGGACAGATCACTATACAAAATACAAGTATTTCCTTAATATCGACAAACCAACAAGAATTATTAACAATATTTTTTATGTACTCCATTGTTGAAAACATATTTAAAAGAGCATCAATTTTAAATAACATAGTTGGAGACGTTCTTCTTTAGAAAGCTGCATGTAGCTTGAATAACAGAAGAGAGTATGTATGAGAAGATTATCGGGTGTTAATCAGGCAAGAGTGATTTGTCACGATCCTTAAGGTCGCGATAGTCTGCCTATTTTTTCAGTCCTTTTTTTATCTACGCAGTAGTATATAATATTAAAGTCATCAGGGAAGTAGAAGCGTGAATATCTGTATTTATGTATTTCTTTACCTGATAAGCGTAGCCAGATTGGATGTGAGAATGTCCTTCTCCTTCTGGATCTCGTTGATGTGCCCCACCAGTATCTGCTCCTCGGGCCTTTGAGCACCGGGCGCCGCTCGGAGACTAGATAGTCGATGTGTCGCGGTGTGGCAGGCGGTGTCTAGGGTGGCAATGTCTTGTAACATGCCTCTTACCTGGGAAATTAATGCAGGTTTACAACAGATGATATAAAATACAATGATAAAATGTATTATCTTCAAAACCATAATAATGCCGAATATTCATATTTCTTAGAATGTGATTGAAGTTATGAAAACCTTTCATAATGATTCCTCTGAATTACATTTACTTCAAGTTAGTTTTTGCTTTCTATGTGTGCTGTGAATAAAGTTGTTCCTTTTCTTGTCTTTTCCTCGTAACACATGTCAATGCAACCATATAGCATAGGTCACAGACGGTTCTTGATTCACCAAACCAAAACATTTACAAAAAACATCGAAGAATATAAGAAATATACATAAGAAGAAGAGCTACAGACAGCTTAATTGTTTATTGTATGCTGTACGTGTAATTGTACAACGAAATATCAAAGTATTACAGTAGTTAGCAGTAGCAGTAGTAGTAGTAGTTAGTAGTATGAGTAATGTTTACCGTGCGCATCCTCTCGTGCAGGATGGCCTCGACGCAGGCGGTCTGGCGCGCGATGTCGTGCAGGCTGTCCTGCGCCACCTGCACCTTGCTCGTGCGCAGGATGCACGGCGCGAACACGATCGCCAGCGCGTTCGGACCCATCCTGCAATATACAGGTGGGAAAGTCATACACACTGAAGAAAATAGGTTGTAGAGAACAAATATGACAAATATGTATAAAGTTTAGTCCTTTTGCCCTTACGACTTAATGAGAAAAAGGTTATTAAAGCTCTTAAAACAAGTGACACATAATGCAAATCAGATCCTTAAATGTTGTTCGAGGTAGTCAGAGGTTGAAATTTCACGATTAACATAGCATAGTCACGGTCTTTGGCCACTCGAAATTCAATTTTTTACCTCGTAAGCAGTATCGCAGTATCGTGGTAAACTATAATCAGATACCGAACTGTATCGAAAAAAAGGCTGATTCTCTCCTTGAAATATTGAGATTATAAAATTTCATTTTTTTTAGATAAAAAATCATAGTAGGTAGAGGCTGTTTTTGATATATTAAGGGGATGTATTTCTTACCTGTTGTGGTCTTCTCTGAGCGCCACCCTGGCCAGGTGGAACATGAGCCGCTCCACCAGGTCGTAGTTGGGCTTCGGCAGCTTCTTCAGGATCGTGAACAGGCTCGATACCCTCTCCTGGAACAGAAATTGGGACAATGAAATTTCTGATCTGAGTGTGTTTGGAATATGTGTGATATATCTTGTGCAAATGCTTATTGTTTAAAAGTGAAGTACCCTTCTTGTTTAACAATAAGCAATATCTTGTTAAACAATTATTGTTTTGTAAATGTATTATGAAGTAAAAATGAAGTAAATGTATTATGATTTAAGTAATGTTCTTAAAAAAGTTCATTTATTCCCCATTAAATTATTACGGAAGAATAGTTTTTGTCACCTAAACTTTAGTAAAGAAGTTTCACCCAGTCCCTTTCCACACACCTCAAACCACCATCACACGTTCTCACTCACCTGTGGATCAGTGATCTGCGCGGCTAATATGAAGTCGTCATAGAGGTCGAACGTGAGCAGCGGTTCGGGCAGCTCCCGGAAGAATCCCTTGAGCACCGAGGCCCTCACGTGCACCGCGTACGAGTCCAGTCGCTCCGTGCCTTCTTCTGGCGTCTCGTCCAACAGACGTCGTAGTTCTCGCACCTGCAAATATGATAATTATGAGATCTCAGGTCTGTAGTGTATTATTTTATCTAAAATGTTTATAGTCATTACCGTCGTTGGATCTAGCAGCGGGGTAACATCATAAAAAGCTGAGAATTTTAAGTGTGTAACCTATTTATTTGCACATCCTAGTCTTTTTAATACACAATGTAGACACAAACACGCATCGTATAAAAATCACTTGTGTCTTGTGTGTGTAAATCTAGTACTTAATACAGTTGTAGCTTCGTGTTTGTGGATTTGGATTCAACAAGATGTAGTTTCTTTGTTGAATTTCTACACAAAGAAAGCCTATATGTATAATATAGAATATCTCACCTTGGAGCTGAGTCCGCTCTTCCTATAGAGGCCCTCGGTGTAGAGGCCTGTCATCTCGATGGTGGTAATGAGCCTGTCCACCACGATGGGGATGTTGCTGTCCCCCGTCGGCAGCTCAGGCAGGGGCACGCCGAATACCTGCGTAAAAAAAACAACGTTTTAAAGTACTCTTTTTATCCCTTTTGTTGTATATGTCGTATAAAATACGTCGTTGGCCACTTTATTGGCATCAACATTCCATGTTAATAGAATCACAACCAAAACTATGGGATGCTTGAAAAGCAATTTCGCTGCATTGACATACATTTACTTCCACATTCATACTTTGTTTTATATTGGTACTTCTAATGTCAGATTTTTTGTAACCTCCTTGCGCAACATACTTCTTGATTATTTACCTTTCCCCTCTTGAGTACGCCCATCTGTTCCCGGCCGCCGGCGTCCAACGCGCCTACGATTGCCGCTGAAGGCGTCAAGTTGTCCTTTCGACACGGAGTCGTTACCTAAAATAAATATGCCTTATTTAAGAAAAATATAAACGAATATTTGGTACACATAGACAGCTTAATATAAAGCAATAAACACGTCATTATTTCAAACGTTTCAGAGTTAACTCTCGATGATTTCATATAAAAATGGTTACATCAATTGAAATTTTAGTCACATTTATGTCAGTGTTCGTTATACAGATATTGAAACCAAGGAACATCGTAATCATGACCAGCCTTTGGGTGAACAACTTTGAAATTGTAACACAATGTACCTACCATGCGACAGCAATTAATAAAACCTTCTTATCTTATGACACACCCATAAGGTAGCTAGATACAATCTGTTCAAGCACCACATTCTATTCCTTTGATACAATATAGAAACCAATATAACATCACTACATAGTATAAAACAAAGTCGCTTTCTCTGTCCCTATGTCCCTTTGTGCTTAAATCTTTGAAACTACGCAACGGATTTTGATGCGTTTTTTTTAATAGAGTGATTCAAGAGGAAGGTTTATATGCATAATATCATCCATTAAATAGTGGAGTAGGCTATATATTTTATACCAGTGCGAAGCCGGAGCGGGTTGCTAGTATAATTATTATATTTAGAAACCAATGTAGGGAAGTTAAGGACCAGGCGCGCATACCTTGGTGTAGCACTTCTTGTGCGAGGCGAGCCGGCAGCTCTGGCAGATGAGCGAGCGCTCGATGGGCCACATGAAGAACGTCTTGCAGATCTCGCACTCCGTGGGGATGTTGATCATCGACAGCACGAACGTGTGCCCCTGGTACTGGATCGGGTCGTCCACCTACCAAAACGTACGGGGATTGTTAAATTTGTAATATAAGTAATGTTCTATTAAATAGTGAAAGTATTTTAATTAAATAAATAATAAAGGTAAATGCATTAATCAATTATTATCTCATGAATTTACATTATTGTATAGAACATGAGAGTTTTGCGAACGCTCCGAGATGTAAGAAACGATTTTCTTATTATACTATATCTTCTTACATAGGGGTAAGTAGTGATCAAATAATATACATAGTATAAAACAAAGTCGCTTTCTTTGTCCCTATGTCCCTTTGTATGCTTAAATCTTTGAAACTACGCAACGGATTTTGATGCGGTTTTTTTAATAGATAGAATGATTCAAGAGGAATATGTATAATAACAATCATTAAATAGCGGAGTAGGCTATATATTTTAAACCCGTGTGAAGCTGGAGCGGGTCACTAGTATATTATATCAAAAAACAAATACTCGTATAAAACGTTACCTTTCGCTTCTTATCCTTTTTCCTCTTAGTCCTCGCCTTGTCCGTCTCATGCTGGCTCATGAACTCGTCCATGAACCCTCGGAACGCGTTCACGCCCATAGTTATGGAGAGGGTTGACCCTTCTCTGGCGCAAACCGTCTCCATAACATGAAGGAAGTTGCCTATCAGGTCCTTGTATTTGAGTGCTGAGCCCTTCGTTTCCACCACGCTGTATGTGGCTACTAAGTTATCTTTGAACTCTCGGAGAGCGTGTTTGAATACGCGGTCGACCTGGAAATACAAAATACTCAATGAATATACATTTATAATATATATTTTGTATGTTAATGTTTGGAGATTCAATGGTATACAGAAGTACTTTAGTTAATTCAATGAGTGACGACTTCTTAAAATAATCCGTGAATTTTATAAATATGTTTTGTTACTTCAATTCACATACTATTAGGTGTAACAGTATCCTAAGCATTGTTATTTTTACAACATTTATTTCATAACCACGCAATTGTAAGAATACAAGATATTTTATATAAAAACAACATCAAAATCACATCAATTGTATACGTTCGTGCGTTGAAATTCACATTACCCTAACTACATACTACATTAACTATCATAACACTACAAACACTCACATCGGATTGCTTCTCATTCTCCGCCGACTCCATCTGGTAGATCTTCTGCGTGATGAAGCTCTGCATGGCTTGCAGCTCTGTGGAATCCGATATGATCTTGTCCGTTCTATCCATGAACTCCGAAGTGCCAGTAAGGTTGAAGTTCGACGTGATGCCCTTCGATTGATCGAGAGGTTTCCGGTGCTTGTGGCGCCCCCTATTCGCCATGGGGCTGGTGCAGGCGACTACGCACTTGTTCTGGATGCACTTGGTGTGGTACAGCTGCTTGCAGTCGATGCAGCGCTGCCCCTGGGTCACGAAGGCGTCGATCGCCTGGTGACAGTACACGCACTTGTCGCCTTTCGCGAAACGGGTGCCCTTGCGGAATCTGCGAATGAACGGTGTGGTTACAATCAGAATACTAGTACGGAAAGTCACAGACTGAAAAGAACTAATATCCATATATCGCCACCTTATATTGCTATACATACATTCACGTCACGATTTAGTTCTTGTAGAACAATTTTTAGCATTAATATTGGGGTTGTGATGTCATATGGAACATTGTTGACAGGTTGCTAGCCCATCGCTCAATTGATTCCATTTACCCAGAGTCGCCTCCTACAACATGCGGGGAAAAACGGCAGCTAGTAGCATTCTCTTTGCATCCCAGACTAGCACGGGACTGAATACAGTAGTTGCTCCTTACCTATGCCCGGCGATGCCGAAGAGTCCGTTGTGGTAGTCCATCCCGATGTAGTCGGGGGACCGTTTGTCATGGGGCCTATTTTCTCTCGTCGCCGCCGGGTCGGAGTTGCGTCGTCTGATTGGTGCCCCGTCAGCTGATAGGTCGGTGCTTGCTCTGAAATCGTAGAATAAGATTATATTCACATCTGCATAAATTTTAGAATAGAATTCCACACGAGATTTGTCTTTTTATTGTAGCAAATTACAATTGCGTTTTATCACCAATATTACAAAATCCAGATGTAAAACACTAGTAACAAAGACATACAGTCATTAACTTGATGGACATGGCTTTTTCAAGTATATATATTGAATTTTAGACCTTGAAACACCGAAGATCTTCGTAGGGCCAACTGCAGTCGCCCACCCCAAAATTAACAATCTTGAATGTATTATACAATGATATACAATATCTCTTAATTCCCACCCCAAAGCCATTACCTCTTGATCTCCAAATGATCCGTCCTATTCTGTGCCACTTTAGCGCTGGGCACCACCACATCGGGAGGCTTGTGGGGCCGGCGGGGGCTGCGGCGGAGGGAGCGCGCGGGGGGCTCTGGTACCATGGTAGCTGTTCTAAGGTGCGCCGCCGCCACGTCCACTGAGCGCTGAGCTGCTATACAGGCTGAAAAGGTACGGTAAATTAGACAAATATTTACGTATCACTACATAGTATAAAACAAAGTAGCTTTCTCTGTCCCTATGTCCCTTTGTATGCTTAAATCTTTGAAACTACGCAACGGATTTTGATGCGCTTTTTTTAATGAATAGAGTGATTCAAGAGGAAGGTTTATATGTATAATAATATCCATTAAATAGTGGAGTAGGCTATATATTTTATACCCGTGCGAAGCCGGAGCAGGTCGCTAGTACACATATATTTTATTAACAACCGTTTACAAATGAATATTAAGTTTGTTTTTATGTAATAAAAGCATGTCCTTTTCAACTTTTAATAGGTCCTCGATCAATTTAAGAATTAGTATGGGTTCCGGCGACAGTGCTCTAGTTGAAAATGATATCCAAGTAGATGTTTTTACTTATTATCTGTAAATAATCTCATGCCTCTGTCTTCAAACCTTCATCCTTTATAACCAAATTCAATATATAGTAAAAAAAATCGCTTCTATTATACTTACAAAGGTTATTAGAGTCGCTCCGGCCATTATTATGCGTCGTACTAGTGTCGTGATGTCTGGGATCCCTCCTGACAGGCGGCAGACTGACCAGAGCCCGTGGTGGGTTCCCCAACGTAGTCGTTGACAGACTACGCTGGTACATCTGCGGAGACGACCGCCATTCCGGGGATTTCTGGGAGCTGGAAACGAAACAAATACGTTTCAAAACAGGTAATTGTAATGGGAAGCGTCATGTTATCCATAGTAAATAAGGTAAACGTTGCGAAAGTAATTCGTTACAGTTCACCAAAGTGAAAAAAAGACTAGATATACGTTCAAGGGAAGCTTGTAATATTACCTAAAAAAACCCCGTCGCCCTTTAGTACTCCATAACTACATACTTTAAGGACGAAAACAGGTTACTTTCAGCACGGTATTATTACTTATGCGCCAACTTTGACGACCTCCGTGGCTAATCGTGAGGTCCCGGGTTCGATTCCCGGTGGAGGCAGAGTTAAAAACTACGCTTTTCTACTGCTTTCTAGTCTAGTCGTTTATTATATATGCTATATATGTATTTATCTATATGTAATATGTATATATTTCTTAAATATACGTTGACTAGCACCCTTAACACAAGTCTTAAATGAACTTACCAAGGGGCTAGTTCAATTGGTGTAACAATGTCCAAATATTATTATTATGTAACTTACGTGGTGCTCCGGCCATCGGTGTCGGAGGTGCTGCAGTCGTTGCCCTGCACCCGCAGGTACTCCTCGCTGCTGCTCGCCAGAGACTCTGCCAGTTCCCGCTCTCGAATCTAAAAGCAAACGTATTTAAGACTTTAGGAAGTTCAATAAAGCTAGCTAGTAATTTAGGTGACCTCTTAAGGTAATCAGGTCATAAAAAACTATTATAATAAAAGCTATATACAGTTAGCACATTCAGATTTTAGCAATATGTTAAAGTTAACGTTTTAGCGTCATCATATTATAAATACAAGACCATAATTCATTGCATGGTTTTACGTATCCATATGTTTAATTGTGGATTAGGTTATTAATGGTTAGCAACAAAACTGACAGGTATTTTATGATATTTTTTACAGGTGCTGCGTCGTTGTTTAAGAAACATATTATTGTTATAATAATACTATTGGTTATTTGTATTGACAAAAACATGGAGTATATTTTCCCTTACCTTATTCTTCTCAGCCAGCAAGTAATTCTGGTCGAGCCTCAGCCACAGCAATTCGCTGGCAAGGTCTTCGGCAGTGATCTTGTTGGGGAGCGCCACGTTCGTTGAGGTGTTGATTATGTCTTCTTTCAAAATCTCCGGTACTTCTGACTGGAGTGGACTGAAATATAAAAAAACGAATATAAGAACGTTCTGTAGTTGGAGTAATACTAGCTGGTAGGTAACAGGTACGTGTAATACTTATTCAAATGTACGTATATTCCTGACATTTTGGATCAACATAAAATGGTCTTCGTTATATGTTAGTATAGGAAGTTGTACAATGCTGTCTCACATTTGTATAGAATGCATCTTATTAATAAAAGTTTAATAATATACTACTGTTTTTTTAATAAGGATTTTTGATGAGTTTTTTAATCGTAATAAGAATGTAGGCACTAGCATAAATTTCATGTTTAAATTTCAAAATGTTACCTTATTTGTTTCGTAGGCATATCTGTAACATTCTGGGTCTTGGCGACTCTTCTTTTGCCGTACGTTTGCGCTGTTGAGCTTTCTAAGACCAGATTTTTCTTTAAACTGAAACAGATATAATAATATAAAATTAAAATAAATTGATTATAAATACATTTGCTTAAAAAATATTTCATGCATAGAAAATTTCGAATAAAATTAAATTAAAAATATTAGTATTTACTTTGTTAAAGGCAAGGACTGCGTCGCTCGTAACTGACGGGTTTTCTCCTCCTCCATTAGCATATTTCTGGAAATTTACAAATACATAATATTATTCATTTTATAAAAACATTCACAATTTATAGTTTATTAACTTGAATATTTTGGGAATATTATTCACTCTTCTTCTTTTTGTCTATTTGTATTTGAAAATTACGTAAGGACTTTTTTGTACGACGTTGTTGTTTTTCCCTCGCGCATTAGACTCTAGATCTATAATTTCTAAGTAATGCTCTTGTAAGTAGTAAACTCTGGGGTACTAATTCCCAAACTTTGTGTTTCATAAAACATACATTGCGTCACGACTCTTCTTTATCAACGGCATAGAGACATATCAATCGTCAAATAGAACGAAGCTGCCAAATCTCTCGTTTCACTCACACCTATTAACCTTGTGATACATGCTCCCCCGTTCTTCACGGCACGTACGCCTTGAGAAGGATGTCGTTTCGTTATAGTAACAAAGATTTATATCAGGATCCATTACACTATACTCTATATTTGATATTTACGTGTCATAGGCAAATACTTACAGCTGTATGTCAATGATGCTATTGAAGTGCGGGGGGGCAGGCCGCTGGTAGGCTTCCGGCTCAATGAGCAGCTTCGGCGAACTGTCATGCTGTCAAGACAACACGAAGCATGCATTAATCACGGACGCATTCGCTTAACACAACATTTATAACAGATATTCAATATAGGTGTGTTAATTAAGGATGTTAAAATATATAGTTTATAATCCTATGTATGTAATAATCGTAATTTTAAATGATTATCACAGACAGGTTTGATTATTACAACATTTATAACAGATATTAATTACAGACATTACTTTTATTATCACTTATTTATTAATTATTATGTTATTATATCTATATAGCGTGAATTGTGTTAATATATGAAATTGAAGGGTTATGTTGTGACGTTGAAATAAATAATAGGTTATATCAAGTATCAAATAGGCGTAGGTCACATATGTCATTAATATGTAACAAAATCATTTTATACGCATAACTAATACATTTAAACAGAACGTCTTTCAAGATATTATAAGAACTTTAGTAAACATGATTTATTTTTATAAAGGAACGAATAGAATAAAATTAGTTTATTATACACTACGTACTCTAACCGTTAGTACAAAGTTGTTTACAAAAAAAGTTAGACTTGCTCTTATTTACTTTCACAACAACGAATATGTGTTATGGCTAACATTTGCATCAGTAATTGTTTTAGAACATAATCAACAATTTATATATTTTCAATATAAACAATTCCATATCACAACAGTCACCATTGCTGCAATTATTCTAGCATCGCTTATACAACCTCGATTAACTAATCCTAAAGGTTTTTAGTCAAATTTACATATTCCGTTAAGCTATACACCATAATTACATTCAGTTATTCATAATACAGTAAGTTACATACAATACAATACATGTAATAACAAAACTAACCTCATCATTATAGCACAGGCTTTTCCTGATGTCAGGCAGGGCTCGTCTCAACAGAAACCCTCGGGCGCACGCCTGGAACCTTATGACGGCCCTCCGCAATTTCAGATACGACCTCCGCACTCGAGAACCACGGAACCATGCTTGGATTCTCGACGCCGCATCGTGTCGGCTTTCTAGCCATTGTCTGTGGACACATTAGTTATATAAATACATAAAAAATAGTAGCATAATGTAAAATGACCACTGGGGAATAATAAATTAGAAGTCGTGAGTGGGAACAACGCCAGAGACTAAACTCTCTTTATTACAGTCCTTAAAATCCTTTCGAAGTGGACACAAAAAAAGTCTTATGCCTTTACCACAAACATAAAAGTTGTGATGGTATTGATGTGGTGAATTGACCTAGAGGTAGTTTCATTTTTTAGAGTACAGTGGCACGTCAACTCTTCACCGATTCCAATTTTTTTACGTCTATATTAAACGTGCCTAAGAAGATTTACGTAAAGTGATCAGTGACTCCAAATATATAATCAGTGTTAACCGTTCTGATATATTTTAAACTGATTAGTATATTTCTAAGAACTATTAGTACCTGAAATAGTGTTGTATGACGACCGCAGCTCTCCTTACAGCTAGGAATCTTCGCCTCTCCAAAACAGCCCTGAACCATCTTTGAATAGTTATAATTGAGGCCATTATTTGCTGATGCAACCTATATTCTAGCTTAGTTTGTTCCGATTCTCTCATAAAGATCTTCGTAGCACCTGAAAAATAAGATAATTTACAGACTCGGTAATAATATTATTATCAAGCTTAGAATTCATGGCAATTTTCTACAGTATACTGATGGATATACATACAAGCATGATAACATAGTAATAAATACATATATCTTCTTTAAAGCTATAAGCGACACTGTGTGTATTTTGCGTAAGTCATGATCAGGAAACTTTAAGCATTCTGATCAATACTTCAATTACAAGATAGGTATCTTATATACAGATCAAACGTGTTTTAGGCACTCCAAAGTTTCATTCAAGTTTTTAGCCAATAGCTGTCGAGAGTGACTTTCTACTACTAAGAGCAATTAAAGATACTGTCATTCAAACTTCCTATTAGTATGTAATACAACTCTTACCTAATTGATAGTTATCCCTATCCAGATTAAGCGTGGCGAGGAAATGTCTCACATCGCCTTGCGAGCTCAGCAGTCCTTTAGGCAGTAATATCCTGTACAGCTGTATGAACTCCTCATACGTAAGCCTAACGTTGTAGCCGGCCTGCCTTATGCGCACCGTTTCTAACATCCCAGTGTATCGAAGCTGCCGTTGAACGGTCTCGTCATCGAATGCGTTCGGCACTTTATCGCTGTTCGACTTTATGCATCTGGAAAATGATGTTTTAATAACTATGAGGATTATAAAATATACGTAAGGTAACGTATCAATTATATACCGCTATTACGAAATTGTAAACAACTGAGTTTAGAGTTATATCTTAATCAAATATATGCCGATAATATACCCTTACACCATATACCCCTGTAATTGGCATGTGGAATCTCTTATAAAAAACTAGGTCCACAAACTCACCTAATGAAGAAAGGGTTCGCTTGATTGAGCGTCTCCATTAGTGCTGCAAGTGAGTGTTGAAACTGCGCGGCTACTGTCAGAGGCTGTTTTCTCTTGCCAGTCGGCGCCGCGGTCCTCCCCGCCAAAGTCTTAACACTCTGAAGGTTCTTCAAGCCCTTTTTCGCCCTCTGCTGTGGCCTGAACGACTTGTTTTTCCTGTCACATAGAAAACAGAATGAGGAAACCGAATATCATGCGTTCCAACCACCAAAGAAAATTCCAAGTTTAGTGCCAATTATAATGAACGAGATTTGTACAGAAATGAAAAGAAACGAAGCAATTTAGAATTTTGATAGGACATTACTGAAGAAGTGCAAACATTCCAGAGTGGATAAGAAAAATGAACTATGCTATACACAAAAACCAAGTTAAATTAACATATCGCTAAGAAAATTAATGATAGCCATCACCATCCACAACCCAAGAGAGAGAGAGAGAAGGCCGATCGGAGAGGGCCGTGCGAGCGACCAAGATGCAGAACAACCAGTATCCCGTGTGAGTATAGCCATAGAAGCTGAGGCGCTATGCGTACATGACGATCTGGGAGGCGCGCTGCATCACGTCCGTGTCGTCGAGGCGCTCGGGGCGGCGCGTGCGCGTCTCCGCCACCCTGTAATGCTTGGCCTTGGGCGCCCGAGGCCACGCCCCCGCCTCCGTCCTCTTCTCGCGGCCTGCCTCGCGACCCTTCATCGGCGATCTTAGCCGTGCCAAAATTATACAACATTAACTAATGGGAACACAACACAAACATAATTCAAAATAATAATCCTAGTACATTATACAAGCCAACTATCACATGAATCTACTGACATGATTGAAAATACTCGGGACGGTGGTACTATAAAATTGTATGAAAAATAAATGTGTTCCTAGAACTATGAACATGCTTTGCACATACAGTAAGGGCATGCCTATAGATAAAAGGCGGTGGTACACTGATCGCGACTTACGCAATGCGGTTGATAGCCAGATTGATTGACGAAACCGTCACCAGGTGGCTGGGTGGGACATAAACATTGCGTCATCATACACACATCATTTCCATATTTATATTATATTTAACACAATCGACGTGTTTAGAATTTATCCTATTTAAATTATTCTTAAAATTATTAATTTCATGTTCAATGATTTAATAATTGACTTAATTAAATATGTATAATATAATTAAATATGTACATACGTATGACTTTAACCGTAAACATTAACAATATCATTTAATTCAACACTTCCATAGCAATTAACTAGGACACAAAAACAAATACTGGCATTTTAAACCACCAAATCGAACAACACGAGTGT
Source organism: Leucoptera coffeella (assembly GCA_030578115.1). Lineage (NCBI taxonomy): Eukaryota > Metazoa > Arthropoda > Insecta > Lepidoptera > Lyonetiidae > Leucoptera > Leucoptera coffeella. The sequence goes on along the minus strand of JAMBLF010001480.1, from coordinate 56,713 downwards.
CTTAAATAATCCATAATAATTTACCTTATAATGCTATCGTTAGGGGAGTGCAAAGAGGCCCGCGGTATCCTGGAGGCGCCGTCTACCCTATGCACTCGATGCTTGCGCCCAGACTCCATGAAGGCGAAGTAGCCTCTGCAAACACGAATTACAACCATATTATTATCATGCTTATAATCCTCATCTTGAAATGTGACTAGAGTTTAATGTCAGCAGCATCTTCCTATAATGGCCTAAGAACAACCATGGTTTGAGAACGATAGCAGTCATAATATCAATTAGATTATCATAATAAGCAATTGACGAAACTTTCTAACTCAAACTAAACATGACGAAAGATCTTTACACCTTTTGGATGAAAAGTATATAGGTAATAAATATATGTGTGTAATAGACACATTTAGGCATAAATGAAACATCATATTTTATCACATCACCGTGATACTTTTTTTATATACACCACATTGACGTGTTACATGTTAGCTCATACCTAAAGAACGCCCGCACGATAGCCCAGCGAAACACGGCGACGGGGTCAACCCCCACCAGCTCTCTCACGAACGCCAGGGACGAGTTCTTGAGCACGCTCACGATGTCCTGCCGCATGAGATCCAGGTTCTTCTCACGCATGTTCGTTACCTGTAAAAGGTTTGATGTAATTAGTAGGTTAATTCCGTAGTTCTCTTATTTCGGAATAAGTTAGTTGTGGGAGAAAAAGATCGTGGTCATGTTATTCTGATTAGTAAATTTGTTTCTTGTTTGACTGGAGCGTAATTAGAATGCTAAGTAACGCCTTTTCTTTCCGATGTAAAGTAAAAAGCGACTAAAGAACTAGATGTAAGAAATATATTAGATAAGAGGCTAATCATTTCACCTATATTTATTTCAACACAATCCCCAATATGATCGCCAAAATTGACCAGGGAAATTTTATGTCTCGTATCTTTTGACTACTTCAAAAGGGATCAAACAACCTTGAAATGTATTATAGCACGTGAATGTATATGTATCCATACCTGGTACTTGACTCTGCCCGCGTAGTGTCTCACTATGAAGGCAGGCTCTCGCCTCTGGGGCTTTTCATAGAACGGATTATCTTCGTGCACTGAGTTAAACTTCTGCAGTAAGGTTTCGTTTGTGGCCCATGGAAAGCTGAAAAAAATAAGATAGCCAAAGGTTAGTTAGGTACAAATGAATGTTTGTAGGTTCCTCAAGGAGGTTTCTCAACGATCTCTATATGGAAAATAATATTTATTGTAGTGAAAATTAAGAACTGTATAATTGATGGGTTTTGAGTTACGAGCCATATTCAAAATAATTATCGAGATCTAGAAAGATTGCTTTCACGACACAAGCTATATTTAGCAGTAATTTCACCTAAATAGAGCCTTAAACTATTATAAAGATAATTCCAATAATATTATATTATTTTGTTTACTTACTTGCATTGATCATCGAGCACACACAAGAGTCCGGAGGGCTTTCCCTCGATGAGCTGCAAGCAGCCCGTGTTGTCCGAGAACCCTATGTCTGTCCATCTGCAAAGAATTTACTTTCATTAGTAAGAGAAAAAAAAATTATAAATGTTTCATTATAGAGAAGGAAATGTCATCATTTAGCGTTCACTCATATTGGAATTTGGGTAAACAGTATATTATTTAACAAAACTGCAACTCTGCATAAATAACACACCTGCAGTTCATGTTACAAACGTAACATTGCACTGCTTTACTTGTAATTTTACTACATGCAAAGAAAACAACAAATCCAGTCAATTCGGAGTCTTTTTTGCTTCGCTTGAACGACACGCTCGAAAAAAGTGTTTCATATTAAATCCTATTAGACATAATTCCTACGATGTCTTTATATGTGTTATGCAGTGCTAAAACAACATTTTCTTTACAAAAGTTCTTATGGCCGTGGCAACTATGAAATAGTGTTCCAGCTCACCTAATCCCTTCCCGCCTGTACTCCTCCTGCTCGTACTTGAACACGTGCTGGTTGAAATAGTACTGCAGGTGTTCGTTGGCGTAGTTGATGCACAGCTGCTCGAAGCTGTTGTTGGGGCCGAAGTCCTCGAACCCGAATATGTCTAGTACACCTGGAAATTACGTTTTCATATTAGTGTGGCGACCTCTATAGCACCACACACAGAGAGAAACTTAGTAAAACTAAGTTGCAATTAGTTAAAACATAATTACCACAGATGACGCCAGCATGACTACGCTATACAGGTCGCCACATTAGTATTGATTGTTGGTAATCTGTTTTTGACTATAGTATGATAGAAGCTGCTTACAATATAGTTATTCCAGTTTTAAACGTGACAAGTTCACACCTGTAGTTCGATAGGTTACAATCTAAAGCTTTAACTTACGAAGATAGAATAATATATGTATATCAGTTTTGCTACGGTGCACTATACAAAAACATCGTTAAAAGACCTGTCTTTTCTGAGGAATAGGTAACCTCATTCGTCAGGTGCTGACTACGTTAGTTCGATGCGATCACGATGCTTGAACCTCTAACAAACTTCATAATTACTAATTCATCATCATATCTTATGTTAACAGCATATTAAGATGATTGCCTTTAGAACTATTTATAACTAGGAATATCTAAATAGCTAAAGTAGGTAGCCTACTCCCTTAAAGAAGCTATGACCTATTAGTAACTAAAACGTGGTCTCATCACCATATTTTATGTTAACAGCGTATTAAAAAGAGTACCTTTAGAACTATCTATAACTAGGAATATCTAAATAGCCAAAGTAGGTAACCTACTCCCCTATAAAGGAAGCTATGACCTATTTAGTACCTAAATCATGGTCTCATTACCTATGCTGTGGCCGTGGTGGTCCCGTAGCGTGTCCTTCTTGGAGAGAAGCGCATGGTTCACCTGCATCACGATCCAGTCGAACAGCGCCCCGTACAGGCACTTGGCCATCGCGTCCCGAGTCGCTATGGCCTCTGGCAGCCTGTAATAGAAACATATACTTGATTATAATACTGTAATTATAGTACTGTTGGTGAGGCAAAACCTCGTGGTAAAATCCTGGCTTCTTGAAATAGGCTAGACAGTTTTTTTGTTTAAGGCGATATGGTATACCACCTTTGGATATTGATTGTCAGGTAAGAAGTCAGAAGTATTACGTGTTCACCATCAAAACAAAGATCTTAGTTGATGGTGGACACGTAACCTCTGACTACTTTCAAATGGTTGTACTGTCGTAAATCCAAATTCGTATGTATAACATAGGATCATAATAGCTTTCAGGATGTAAGAGATTTACTTGTCCATCTACACAATAAATATGCACTATATTTGTGAAGTATTTCACTGCTGTTCTATCTCCTTTGTACTGCCAGTTTCGAAGAATAAGCAGGGTTCATAACTCTATCAGAGAAGCGTCTCATAAAAGACAAAACGTACTACACATAAACTTAAAATATCCTGAAAAACAATCGCTCTACAAAGATTTATGAACCTTATCATCAATTCTCTGGCTCACATAGTTAAAATCACTCTTTTTCAGTACATAACCTACATTATACTTCTATATACATACACTATTAGATTTATACATTATACTAATATAAATCACTAGTATACGATTTTCATACTTCCATACCTGTAATTAATAACGAGGGTCTCCCCAGAAGCCCTGGCCCTCTTGGAGGTGAGGGCGGCTAGCAGCGTTTCCTCCTTCACCCTCAGCAGGGAGGATATCAGGGAGACCACCTCTGGGTTGTTCACGCCCACCGCCTCATCGTGGTGGTACGACTTCCTTTGAGGTTGGAACTCTACGTTACCTGTACGGGAAAGAGAGTGTGATTATGTTTATATGTTTATTGCGATACGGTTCACTACCTATCACGTTGGGTGCTGTCTATCTAATGATACGCGGGCTTCGATTGACCCATACCTAACATGCCTTCGAAATTTCGGAGATGGGCATTCAAGCCTCTGACTACCCGCCATAATAAAAAGGGAGTGTGTATACACAAGTCGTGAAGCGTATGTTATGTTTATTTGAGGTGGTTTAAAGGTATAACATAATATAGGTAGTTGTATGTATAAGTAGGGTGTTTTTAAGTAGATATAACAAACTGTGTGTTGAGTTTAAGATACACGCATGACAGAATCTAACAGCATTATCTGTAATTCATACACTCTAAAAGATTAATTTTATTATCCCTTGAGTTGATCTTTGGTCAGAGGTTTGTTGCAATATCCTCGATAGCAAAATAAGACAGCGACACATTTTTAATACCTGCCAAATTAGGTGATTACTACCTGGAGCTTAAGTCCACTAAAGCTCGTAGTAAAATCGTAGTTCAATATTACTTCAGTAATAGTGTGAAGTTGTTATAACAAAAGTGATAAAGTTTACGATTTTCAAGGCGATATTTGACACTTGCTAATCCACTATTGTGGATCTATTGTTGGATGTGAAGCTTTGATCATGTTCTAATGAATTATGTATTTTTAAATATAATGTACACATTTTCTGCAGAGTTTCTTGGCATTTCTTCTCTGCAGAGTTTGACTTTACGAAGTGCCATTAGTTGTAGTTTTATTAATCTAAATTGATTTATTTTAAGAATAATTTTTATGTTAATGACATATTTTATGAAAAATGTTTTTTTTTTTTTGACGTTCAATAAGTGATATCAATATCCTTATGTTGAATAAAAGATTTTCATTTCATTTCATTTTCACCACCCAAATCGATTTATTACAGAAGTGACATTGCACTACGATTGTGTAAAAACGTATTATTAGACTAAGGTCCCTAGTTAGAGGAAGCCATCACTAAAAAATCCACTTAAGTTATTTAGATCGACAGCGCTTTCCTTATTAACATTCTTTTGCTCTTTATGAATTTTTATACATCTTTGGATAGTTCAACATTACCACAGAAGTCGAAGGATGAAGTAATAAATATTGGAATGCTAATTAAAGTCGGAATCTCTGATTTGCTCTACATTTATTACTGCAATTAGTTATTTATGCACACACATCTTTAAACTATAATTACAGAAGATATTGCAGATCGCAATGTAATTTAATCCGAAGGAGAATTCGTAATCACGCGAAACCAATTAAAAAAGTTTTGTTTATACTACCATAGCATAAAAAATCGTTCAGATACTGGAGTATCAAATTATTCTCATAATACGAAAATTATTAGCTTTTAATATTCAATTATAATAATAAAATCTATCAATAAAAAAGCTAAAGTATTATATCACGTTAATGAAGTTATTATGATTCAGAAATATAATTATTCATATTAACATTGCATTGTTTACTTGATACTCATATCTAACAGCTCATTATAAAACAAGAAACCGATTAACGATCTGCATCCTACAGTCTCATAATAACATATACAAGGCGACTTAGAACAATAGATTAGTATTAGATGTGTTCAATAGGGTCTTAGATGTGTTATTAGATGATTGTAATACTATTTTTATTTCCTTTTACATTCTTAAGTAGTCAGTTGTAAAACCTCTCAATCACTGGTTAAGTAATGTCACAAAATTGACCTAGCGTAGTTTAGTCAGTAACGATGTGGTTAGAGGCCGTTAAGTACTATTTGGGAACTAGGGGTTCGGAGTTTGAATTCCTATTAGCTTCTATACCTATATTAGATAACCAAAACGGGATGTTACTTATAGATTCATTCCTCAGCATGAAGAACATTCAACTTCTGTAGGACCAAATACCATTTTACCTTAGGTACCGACTAATAGATGGATTCGATATCAAAACAACAATGACATACTCCAAAATATGACATATAGATACTTATACTCTGACCATTTAAGGGTAAAAAGCACCAAGACGCGTATGTAACGTTCCATATGTGTCATGTGACAAATGAAGTATACTTATTAATACTCTTTGAGCACGATATCCCCCTCTCTAGCGACATTATTTAGGGTGAATCACGATGAGATACGAAATATCTTAACGAAGCAATTCATTAAGTTCGCAAATGGATATGGGACATGTGCAACATTTTATTTCGGGAACTAAGTGCTGACACACTAATATGATTTTATTTTATAAAGCAATATGGCCTGGGACTTGGACAGGTTATAAGTAGTTGCCTTTCTTCTTGCTGTATCGTATAAAGCAACTTAGAGATATCAGAGAAGTAGAAGCGTAGGCTATGCATAAGTACCTATTTCATACAAATATACATACATAGTTGTATAATATACATTGTATTGTAAATATACATACGCAACTGACTGAGGGGTTTTATCAACTAAAGTTCTTTCGATGATAATAGACGTGATATTCACTAGTATTTAAGTGTTTATATTTTTAAAATAGCACAGAAAAACCTCAAGGCTATTGCCAAAATTATCCAGCTATTAAACTTAAGGTCTATTGTTAGGTAATATATTTTTGTAGCAAATTAAAAACATATTTATAAAACGCACACATCACATCACGATCATAATCGCCTAAGACTAGGACAGTCAGTTAAAAGTACCTAAATATACAAATTATTAACGTAATTTACGTAACTTATAATTTACGTTTAACGTAAATTTATACATTTTGTTTTAATACCATTGCTTAGTAGCAGATATGAGTTACAACGGTTACATTGTTTATAATTTAATCTCTTCACAACGGAAACGACAAAATTGTATCACTTGCCCGTAGGCGAGAAAGGCTTATTTTTGTAAACATAATCTAAATATTATATGTTCGTGTAATCAAATCAAATTATATGTAAATTTCACCATGATATTGGACACTTTCTGGGCTATAATGACGCGGCGATGATTTTACTGTCGACGATATTCCGGAATATTTTTATGTTTCATTAAAAGACATACATAAAAATCTCCACAGAACAAGATTCTTGTACGTTACTTAGCCTCAGGTCACCGTGTACGGATATGACACGAAAGGCAGCTAATTATCTTCTATACACGTCCCAAATAATATTAGAACTGATAGTATGGTTCCCACACAATGGAATTTACTGTTTGCTTATTAAATTTGTTTACCATATATTAAGGATGCCTCTTATCTCACACCCTATTGTATTAATTTATATACAAACATCACGTTACGGATCACGTATGCATAAACGTAAAGAATCGAAAGTGATTTGTTTCGATTGAGAGAAATGGGGATGCTTGATCTCTGCCTAACCCTCTATGTTAACCTTCTTATGATGTTTATGTACTTATAACATGGAAAAATTATCAAGTAGATTGTACATTTACTATTATAGAGAATACACATCATAAAGATACATAAATATAATCTATGGGAGTAAAGCTAGACTCACCTAAGAGTAGCACAGCGGAGAGCACCGCGAAGAGCCGCCGCTGCTTGTCGAGGGTGAAGCCCACCATCTCCATGGACTGCTTGAGCCGCGAGAACTCGTACTGCTCGTCCACCCCGGGCACTACACTACACCCAGTCCTCGACAGGTAGTTATACTTGTCCACACTCAGCAGGTGTAACTGTTCCCTTTCTTGCTCCGACGCCCCGGCCAGGAGGTAGTAGAACACGTGGTAGTTCCGCTCGTTGCGCCCCTGGCTGCAGATCCTCGACTTCTCCAGCAGGTACTTCTGCACGACGGCGCCGTGCACCATCCCGTTCTCCTTGTAGTTGACCTGGATGAACTTGCCGAAGCGCGACGAGTTGTTGTTGTGCGCCGTCTTGGCGTTCCCGAAGGCCTCGAGCACCGGCCCCGCGCTCAGGATGGTCTGCTCCACGCCACTGCCGTGAGAGCCCTTCTGACTCAGCGCCGTCAGGTGGTGTAACAGGAAGTTGGTGCTCTCCGTCTTGCCAGAGCCGCTTTCCCCACTGATCACGATGCATTGGTTCGTTCTCTCGCGTAGCATCGAGTGGTAAGCCGCGTCCGCCACCGCGAATATGTGCGGCGGTAAACTGGACCCTATGCGTTTGTTCTGGTACAGCTTCACATACTTGGGGTTGTAGATCGGGTAGAACTTGAAGGGGTTGAGCGCTATCAGGATGGAGCCCACGTACGTGTAGATGTAGCCGGCGGCGAACCTGGCGCGCAGGTTGTCCAGCAGCGTCTGCTCGTTGAGCTCCGGCAGCTGGCACAGGTCGGGGTACTCGCGGTCCTTGGGCTGGTACAAGAACCGCTGGAAGTAGTCCTTGATGAGCTGCGGGTCCACCGAGAACTTCTCCATCCATGCTTCGTCCTGCAGCTTCTCGCGGAGGTAAAACCTGCAACAGGAGACGGCGAGCGTTATAGTCGCAAACGTTAACATTGGCATCGAACAGGGGCGGTCAATATTTACTTGGGAGTCATGATGGGCCGTGAAAGTCGGCTATGCGTTATAAATAGCGCACATGTCGCCGCAGCGGCAGCCGTTTATCACTGCCACTGCAGGAAGAGTGAGTCAGCGGGCGGCGAGCGGCAGGCGAAATGGCCCGCCTGTATCGGCCGACACTCGCTGCGATCGCGATCTAATTCGCCTCGGCGGAGCCACCACTACTGCTCTGGGGGCGACGCTGCAAACATGACACCGCGAGCCGATACCGCTGACCACAAAGCGCTCGGCCTGCCTCTCGATTCCACTAGCCTGTCGTGATTCATCGCGTGACGTGTGCGCCTGAGATGTGGACTGCTCCTTTGATTTTTTTACTATTGCCCACTAAAAACTAGTCATGATTGTGTGTTATTATGCTTAGCGCAATATCTAATCACTTTTTATGCCTTATAGGGTTATAATGCTATGTAGTTACGCACATGCTTGGCGTAATCAAAATAATTTGCTTAGTTGACCCTGAGTAAGAAAACGAGAATTTACTAACTAGAAGTATTGACAGTTGGTCTTTAACGACCACATTTACTATTGTCATAAACTCGTAATCACTTTATATTTTACTGTTCGGAAATTATAATGAAATTTTGAATATGTGACACTAAAATACCAAAAGAAACACGATTATACGAGTACAATAGCCCGTCTATAATCTAGCCCTTCCATAAAACAGTAAAGCAGCAACTCTACCAACGTAGATATAACAGCCATATTTCCAACACAAGTTAGCTTTTAGCTAAATTGCTTCATTGTTACACCGTAAGCAGGCATTAATTAAAAAGATAATCTCAATACGCCCTTTAGCAATCAATTCATTACTAAACAAACAAGTGACAGATCTATGCAATCGCCTGATCAAGGCCACTCGTAGATTGTACTGAACACCTGCCTATAGCCACGGTGCTATAGCCACTGTGAGTGAGGAACGCGCTAAGTGATTGTTCCTCGACATGCGATTCTACAGTGGATAAGGTGCTACACTGGAGGAAACGGTATCTATAGTAGCCATACAATGCAATAGCTAATGCTAATGAGTGTAAAAGTATATGGTATAGATCAGTGTTACCAAGTTAGATACAATGGAACTTAGATAAGTAAGTTAAATGCAGTGGCTACGATTATTTACTTGCTGTTCGCTTAGTAAAGTATTAAGAGTATGACTATGTGTTTCTAGTTTTTATATGATATTCACGTTCATGATTATAAAGACTTTCAAGCTGAAAAAACTAATTTCAACCTGTAATCTTTTTAGGCCAATTGTACTAATAGTATACTTTGTTCCTAAACTACTTGACCACCTATGCACTGTTACTACTTGTAGCTCTACAGCTTGTCCAAACTGTTCAACGTGAGTTAAGTAAATATAAATTGACAATAAATAGTCCGTCCGTTCGTTCGTCAACATTGAGGTTTCATTCATAGCTTAAACAATTCAAATAAGATGTAAAGCTTTTATGTAAGAACTTTTAATTTGTTTGGAGTGCACCTATTTGTAAGTTAATGTAAAAATCACACAAATCAAAGGTTCAGTGCGGGGCCGCGACATTTTCAATACCAACAAACCTTGTGGCATACGGAGGCAGTGTGAAAACCTTTCTGTTTATCCAAGTAATGCATGTCAACATTCCCTACCCATTAGGTAAATTCCAAAGGTGACGAATATTATCAACGCGCCACGCACACTCACTTCCCTATTTGACAATCGTTAAATTAGATAATTCACAATAGTAATTGCAACGACGCTATGTGTAAATTAATAGTTTAAATCATTTACATTCTAATATTAGTTCACAGTAGTCAAGTATTGAAACTCGGAAAGGAATGTACAATGATTACTTAAACATCATTTAAATGCGATTCCGGAGACATCCGCTTATCAATCTTAGTGTTATAGCAGAGCAAATAGATCGCAATCTGCAAGGTGCTAATGAAAGTGAAATGTCGCATGGGAGGCGTGATCGTAAGACGATATTCAAATCGATCTAAAAGGAGCGGATGACGAAACATCGATGCATCAATGACGAACTTTCGAAAGCAAATATTTATCGAGACGCACCGAGCGGCGACACTAAATTAAAAGATCATCAAAGCTAAGAGATTGGAGCGATCGCGTGAATAAACAAAATAAAATCCTTAGTAGGAAGCAAAGGTCAGTCAAACGGTAGCGCTGTCTAGTTTTTGCCGATTCGCATCGCCCGCATTAGAGCGACGCCGTGTAGAGATCCCGCCACATAAGGTGGCAGTTGGAGGCGTCGCCACAGTCGCGTAATTCAGTGTTACCAGTAAACACGCCAAAACTAGCACTCACTGTGCCATACGGCTCGATACATTATAGGTTTCATTTGTAACGGTCTTTGGTTGCAGAGCTATAAACTCAAATAAAACAAATTAATATATTAAAGTCAAAATATGTTTATTAAACTATTTCAAACATGATTAATAATTAACGGGACTTATCCTTCTTATTATATATTACATATATTATGTGTTCCTTCACTCTGTCCGCAATAGACCGTTTAGTGTGTTCGACGTAGGATTTCCCACAGCTGCAATCAATCTTATACACACCCTTATATCTTATATCATGAGTATAAATCGCGAATCTCTTAAAACTATTATTTCAAACATGGCACTGAGCATTGTCTTTACATATTTTTTACCGAGGTTAGATCAGCGGAGACCCTAGCTTGGAGAAGAACTAACAAGAAACTCCGGAAATCAATTTATTATAATCACCCTTAACAAACATAAAAATTACAAAGAGTGGGCAAAAAACACAACGCTGGTAATACTAAATTTACCTTTCATACAAAATAACACGCAATGGCGGTAACGTCAAATTTAGTTCCAAGTTTGGCTACTGCCACCTTATGTGGCGGGATCTCTAATTTGTAAGTGCTGTGGGCCGGCTTCCACCGCGATGACTAAACGGCTTGCGACCATAAATATCGTGATTATCAAAGCGTTAACAGATATCGAGGAATTTTATCTATATTTTGGTATTAGGGAAATAAAATTTAAGTATACGCCTAATTTAAGGTAAAATATTAGGAACAACAAAAATTTGCATGAATCTAATGCCGAAACTGTATAAACAAATTTTTTAGCTCACACGTATGTTTATGTATTAGATACAATGAAATGTTGCCGACCGAAACGCAATGTAATGTACGTGAAGATTTATTTAAGAAACATCGCGTTTGTTTGTAAACAAAACACGCGTTTACAGTCAAAACTAAAACAACAAAATAAGCGAACGTCTTAATAATTCACTTGAACTATACCAACACTGCAGTAGAAAGAACACAGTGTGACCCTTATAGGTTAAAATAATTTACAAGGTTTAATATTTCTGCGACACCTTTCCAACTAAACTTAATTTCCTTGTTACTCTTTTTAAAACAAGAAATATAATTGAAATGAGTATATGATTTCATAACAAAATAGGTTGTTCGTAACGAAGGTATTCTGAGATTTTGAATTGAAACTACGAAAATAATCCCTGTGTTAAGATATTTAGTGGCATATGATGTCTAATTTCAGAAGTTCCCTTCGCTAACGAGAATTTTAATATTTCATTCGATACTTCAAAAAAAAAGCATGTTATATTAAATTGATTTCTCCATCTAGAAAAATTCACTGTCCTTTAAGTCCAAGTGATTAGGGTGACAATAACCCGGACAAGTATCTTAACATTCCCGCCTGCAGTTTTATATAAACCGTTTCTGCAACACTCAGCATGAACCAAATGGCTTTTATCAAAATCAAACATCTAAATACATATCGCAAACCTGATTTTGTATTTTTAGTTTCACCGATATCAAAACCGATACCTCCTAAGGTTGTAAAATGATGGAACATTGAGTCTCGTATATTATTAGTGGTGTTTACGGAATAATACAAATAATAATGTATACACAGACGAGTATGTCGAATACTATGTAAATTCGTCGTTCAATCTTTTTCAATATGGTTAGAGCCTTGACAACATAATATCTTCTCAATTACTCTAAGTATAATTATCGTAATTGTGATGATAACAGGTAACCATCTCATCACAGCCGTTTCCATACAGATATCTTGATCCCCACTTCCTCAACCCTTACAAACCACTTTCGCTTCATTGACATACTAACACATCAGACCGCGACGTTAGAATCACCTACAACCACCGAATGCGTATATGAGGTATAGCAAAAATACAAAACTCGTTCACGATCTTTTAACCCTTGCCGAGAAGCCTGACGTCTGACCATTTCCGCCCTTGCAGATATAGTAATTCTATGGCCAATAGATACATATATGAGGTATAGCACTTACCTATAATACTGTCCCGAGGTGTTGTTGGGCCAGAGCAGCATCACGGCGACCGGAGACTCGTTGGGGCCGAGCCTCCGCTCTTTGCACTCGCCACTCACTGTGTCGCCAACCACCTAAAAGCACATACATGTACATTCAAGTTCTATAATCCCAATGGACAGAACTTGGGAGGTATAGTATATTCTAGGTAACGTCTTGTGTTGATTGTGCTGCAGTTGATTTCTGCATCAATCCCTTAAAAGTTCATATAATATAAGATCCAATTAGCTACTATAATTAAAGAATATCGGCGAAAGTTCAACTAAGAAACAATGATGTTGCTTTTGCAGTGCAAGTGAAATCATTGAATAAATATCATATCATACACGTTTGGTTGTGTTTTTTAGTAATGATATGCTCAAATAATATCATGATAAATGCTATAAATAAAACACGTGAGTTAATCAATACGATTGTACTGAAATTGTACTACATTTTTTTGTAAATAACCCGAAAAGCATTAACGAAAGTGAATCGGTGTTCGTTATACCAATATAAAGTCGGATTATCTCAGCTGAAACGGCCACCGAGAACCGGAATGCGTCGCGAAACAAGGACATAACATTTCAAAGTACAAGTCGAGTCCTAGTTAAGTGTTGTTGGACAATAAACCGAGCCTTGATAGTTCAGTAACCCTGAAGCTTATCTGTTTAGCATGTAATTATGCAAGACAAGCAACCGTCCCCGTCAATGGAGGCTTCGACAAATCAAAGCTCGCGCGCCGTGCTAGGTTATCTCTGCGAGGGAAGCGTGCGCTGAATAAATACTAATGGGAATACGAGTATGTACAATATGAGTAATTGTTACTTTTATGTACGGAAAATATTTATGTTTACTAGTCTGGGTCGTAAGTTATTCTTACCGGCGCCTAAAAGAGGAATGATTAAATTAAATCTTGGGAGGAGACTAATAAAATTTACATCAATATTCTTGAATAATGTCATAACTACCTAAATAGTTTTAATAAAGGCAACCAAGAAAAAAAACCGTTCACTCAAATGAGACATAATGAAAATGGGTGCTGTCGGAGGATCAGTGATGATGAGCTTGGCTGCATCATATACTGAGACTGCACCTTTTCAGATCTTATTGCTATAAGTGTACATGTATTTGTTAGTGTATTGATAAAGGTTTACTTTATATGACAATGCACATGTTATGATGTGATCCTATCAAATGGGATAGTCAGAGCTTAAAATTACTATAAATTGTACTTAATTTTAAACTAAACTTAATATATGGTTCGGTCTTCCTGACATCTAAGGGCCGAAACTGCGTTAAGCGGGCGCCCGCGCGGGTTCATACAAAATTGCTACGTCGCGTAGACACGCGCGGGCGTCCGTTGCGGAGAGTATGGCCCCGCGCCCGCGCAGCGTGGCCCGTATCCGGGCGACACGTCCGCACGGGGGTACACGCGGGAACCCGGCAGCGGGAGTACGCGCGGGCTTGTTCAGTCAGTAACGCTGTGTGATACGGGTAGCACGCACGGAGAAAGGCAAGAAGAAAAATGTCTTTCGACACAGAAAGAGTGATTGTAGAAGAGTAGAGTGAGTCGGTTAACAAGAGCTCGACGTTATATTGAGTCAACGTTCGGTATCATGGCTAATAAATTCAAAATTCTTCATCGTCCCTTAAATGTTTCAAAAGAGAACGCTATTTCTTTTATTAAAGCGATATGTATTCTACATAATTTTGTTAGATCTAGACAAGATGACTACAATGTCAACGATGTTGTCATAAATTCACGCCATATTCGTGATGTCGAATATGGGTTTGGGAACACTCAAAGAGACGCGTATACAATACGCGACAAATTCTCTGATTACTTCGTCGCAGGTGGTAAAGTATCGTGGCAAGATCGTAGTATTTTTTAAAACATCCTCAAAAGTAAAGTCATCATTCCTTCAGATACCCTCTTGTATTAGTAGACTAAAAAAAACTTTTTAAAAATCAAATATCTCTGAAAATATTTAAGCAACACCGCAAAACTTTGCTTACTAAAAGATACATTAACCTATCTTCCAATACACAAAATAGGGCGAAATTATCTTAAAAATTTTCAGAGATATTTGACTTTTAAAAAATGGGTATGTATATATGTTTATGATTTGACTGTATCGGTACACGGCCCAATACGCTAGTTGACCCTTTTTTTTCTACATAACAACCTCGATTCAATAAACGGGCTTACTGGCTGCCGTTTCTTTTTTGCCATTGATCGTCGTTTTGCTATGTAATAATATATTAAGCTCTCCATCGACACGACTGTACTTGCAAACCCTTAAAATTGAACTAGCGACGCTGCGATATGCGGTCCCCGCGACGGTTTCCCGTCACGTGCCCGCGGGGCCCGCCGGCGGGACGACGCGCGGGTCCACGCGCGGTGTGACGCGTCGGGTACCCGCGCGGGCGCCCGCTTAACGCAGTTTCGGCCCTAAGCCATACACAATATTATGCATCCTTATTTGTATGATTTTATTACCATTGTTAACCTTATTTGCGCTCAGTATAGGACTGAAGCTTTTAGTGTGTCTACATTAGAAAAATGGAACTTAAGCTTAGATTGTAATTACATGCACATTGAATATAACATCTTAGTATCCAAAAGGGTAGTACTTAAATGAACAACAAGTGATACGAACCAAAAATAGTGAATACAACACCAAAATAGTAAGTCCCAATCAAACCTAACCTTTGCTGTACATTTTACAAAATTTTTGTGCCTTTCAGTTTTTCTATCGTGCATATATAAACTATTTCCATTAGTTATAATAACTTATTGCTTTCTAATGTCCATTTTATGTGCCTATAGTGCTTGAAAGATTTCCTCATCCAGTCTTCTATCTATGCAGTATAGTATAAGCTTACCTCAGCCAGTTCATAGGGTCCTCCCGACCCATCATTGAGGTTCAGCTTATCAGCTATGCAGGACACAATCTCCTCAGAGTTGGTCTGCTTGGACGCCTCCACTGACAACGCCTCATACTGCGCTGATAATGCACCAACAAACACCTACAAGGAAAGATTATGTTACACCTGATTGTTTATATACATTCACAACCTTTAATACACAGTGTACAGAACCTCGGAGATACAGTATTTCCTAGGTCGCATTTTAGCACAAATATTGGGCTTGGGATGAAAAATGGAGCATTAATGATAGGTTGCTAATACATCGCCAAATAGATTCTGTTTACCCCTAGTCCTTTATTTGCCTGCTATGACATGCTAGGAAGAATGGCAGCTAGTTAGCCTTCTTTTTACGTTCCAGTCTAGCGTGGGACGATATGTCATATATTATACTAAATAAATTAATAATTTATAAGAGTCTTCCCAATATTTCAAGCTGTAGAATAGTATATTAGTATACATTGATATTTCAGATTCATTCAACAAATTTCATCACCTTCAAATGTGGGGTGGGGAGTCATGTAATGGTGTATAGGTGTTGACTAGCCTATCCTATTAAATAAGCAAATTAATATTTTATGAAATAAAACAATATAAAATTAATGTCTCCACCTATACCGACTAGCATTTAGGACCTAACCTTCCTATAATTTGAAGAGATTGTTATTACATAAAAATTGTGACATTCAAATGTTTGTGTTTGATTAACTAAACGTCTTTTTTAATTGTATGTATTGTGATTTCTTTATCAACCAAATGGCCAAAAATCTTTAGATATTTTAAAAATACACCTACATGTGTTTCTGACATTTTATCAATCATTATATGTACAAAGTAATTTTATCTACATGCATTATGTTTATTTTACATTAATATCAAATCAATTATAGATTGCTTATCAAATTGATGATATCAAATTAAACTTGAATAACCCTTGATGTTATAGAAATGCGTACCTAAATAATAATAATAATTGTAAAAAGTATTTATTTACAATTACAAAAAATTTATAATTTACGATTTTATTGCAGCAATATGCATGGGATTGGAAATGTCTTTTGATGAGCTAACTATGAATCATATTTAATAAGGTCTTTAGAGGCATAGCTAAGTAATAAAAAAAAACTATCAATTTTTGGCTATTGCTAATTGATTGCAAGATACATTATAAACCCGGCAGGCTGGTGTCAAAAAAGGGACACTGGATGTGGACCAAATTTGATACGCCATTGAATGTCTTTCTATTAGATGAAAGCGGTCTTAGTGTGGACAGTCAACATTCCTCTTACAATAGTAAGAGCTTAATGGTCAGACTTCACAGAGTCAAAGACAGAGATTTTAATGATAGTCTTCTGAATAATATTGTACTCTAATAATAATGACTGAGAAAATCTTTCACAAGTAAATATGATTGTTATAACTATGTGCTTAGTCGACTAACAAATACATTGTCACATCTCTACTACAATCTGATAAAGAGCTTTAAACAAAAGCAAATATTTATTGTTTTTGTTTTCTATGACATGAACCTATATTCAAGTATAACTAATCATAATTGTGTTTTGTATAGTGCTGATAGTCATAATCCATTATTCTTAGTTTTGTTTTCAATAACAAGTGAATAACCTAACTATTGTGCAAGCAATTCTTTATACTGACTTGATTATGAACATTAGTCCTTGCATTTACTATTATTTATCTATTATTCAGACATACAAATGGATGGTTATTGACCATCTGCTCAGTTCATAGTCTGCTAACTACTTTGTTATAATAAGGTAGAAAACAAATAGTTAACAATATTTTATAAAAACAGGTGCATACTGCAACTTAAAATTAATAATACTTAATTAACAATATTGTTACATTTTATTTTATTTTACATTAAAGAAGGCTAACTTGTCCCATGCTAGTCTAGGACATAAAAAGAATGCTAACTAGCTGCCATTCTTACTAGCATGTTGCAGGGGGTGACTTAGGGACTAGGAGTAAATGGAATCTATTGGGCGATGGGCTACCAATCTGTCAATAATGTTCAATTAAGACATTGGACCCTAATTTTCGAGCTAATGTTCTGTTAATATTAAAGCTAAAGTTCTGTCCAGGCTAAGAGGTATAAAAATGTATTAATGTATATTTTTAATGAATAATTTCATATCACTTCTGCAGTGAGATATGGAATACATTATGAAGAAATATGTTTGGTTAGGAACAGACAATAGTCAGGGCCTTTTTCCAAAATGAAATAACTACAACCTGCCATCTGTTGTTGTGTTTATTAGTTATCTGGTGAAATATGTCACAACTAAAGGTTTCAGCAACTATGTGAAGGGCCTTAAACCTCTAAAGTCCACTTTTCATCACACAGTGATAGGTGGTGACACCGTCACTGAAAAATGTTCTACTAATTTAGCTACCGCATTTGTAGTGTTAAATCTATAAATAATCTATTTATTCCACTTAAAACCCCTCCCTAAGGTAGAGTAACAGACGCAGGTTGTGAGATAAGGCAAGTCAAAGCACTGCAGCATAATAAACACAACAGCAAAACAAATAATGTCTCCTATTGTTATTCATATTATTTATTCAACAGTCTAGTGGCAGGAGCTCTTGAGAAAATGGAGTAGTATTTTATGAACTAAGACTCATAGAATTAAAATGATCAGTAATTAAAGTAGACTCTTTATCATCCAATTTATATGCATTTGTGTTATGTTTATTATACTTTATCTATATACTTTGAAATAAACTAAGAGATTAGATAGAAAAATAAATCAATATTGGTTAAATTTTGATAACATGTACCTTACTAAGTCATTTTTAAGTATCTCTTTCAATATGTACATGCTGGTAGTGTTAATTCATGAATTAATATGACTAAATCCAAATATGTGAAGAAGTGAAGTGTCATTGCACAGTTACTTACCTGCACAATATATCTATGATTATCCATGTGTGCCATTCTTCTTGTACATTCTTCCTTTATCTTCTAAGTGAACAAACACACACACTTCTGTCCTTCATGATATTACTTTGAAACTGTTCACAATCATTTAATCAACTTCACAAATGCAATGCAGCATATTGAGTTGTTAATGTTTATCACTCTCAAACAGATTTTCATGAATATAACATAATACATTTTCTACTACTGTTTATCACTTGAAGCGAAATTCTTCAGGATGTTTACATAAGTTTTCGCCAGCTAAACAAATTGTTGATGAATCTCCCAGTTGACAAAGATGTGTGGTATTTTCGGAAAGCAAGAAGCCATGACCAACTTGATGGGTATAAACTTATGATATTTAATTAAACTGACTAGTGAGTTATTGAAAACTAAGGGTCGACTATCTCCGTGGCAGAAAATAAAGGAGAAATCATATATTTGGGTCAAACGCCGATTCGGTTAACGTTTTCAACAAAAAACTTCAACGAAATTTAAACCATGTCAACCCTGTTATCATATGGTGAGCTTCTTTATTGTCTCAGAAACAAATCTGCCACACACTTTAGAGTATTCGTCGTGTTCATGAAACAAATCTCCATAGAAAACCGCAAAGAAATCCGTCGGTCGGTGTCTCCAACAACCTGTTATTGTCAAACACTACACCTTTCTTTCACACCAGTTAACTGCACCAAATTAAGATAAATTAAGAATTAAAAGAAACCTAACGTTATAACGGTTTCTAAACTAAATAATCTAGCAAACTATGTTTTTATTATTTGGCTAAACTGACAATAATGTACAATAGTTCTGCCGAACAACCACCATTTTATTTGTGTCGAGTTGAATATGTATAACCGGGACAAATAAATTAGTGTTGAACTGTCATTTTCTTGATACGTTGAACAGGAAATATGACGTCTATATAATTAAATCGGGTTATAATGCCAAGTAGAAGTTTGAAACCATAGACGACATCATATTTTTTATTTTATTTTTTTATTTTAATGGTATAGACACTTTAATCTAAAGCTACGTATATAAAGCGGCGAACGCTTCTTTTACTGGTTCCATTTCGTTTCAATAGTTTCGGATAATTAATTTATTTTAACATCTTGCGTTCCCAAAACACTACGGTTATTCACGTTTTCATCTTTTGATGATGGGCAATATTCATAATTTCGTAACAATGACGAATTAATAGAGAGCACACTATACGAAAAATACTTATTGGTTTTCATTATAATTTACTGGTGAATTACAATTCAATTATATGTAAATATAATAGTATTACAAAAGTTACTGTGTGATCAACTATTTATTTTTTGATGATGATATGATAACTTTTTATTGCCTGCATAAAAAACAATTTTATTTATTAAATGAAGTATGTTTTAAAGGTGTCCAGTGCAACCCAACTTAATTTATATATTTACTTATTCATGTCCTTCTATCCCTTTCGGAGGGTACAGAATCTCGGAGACACCATATTACTTCGATCATGTTGGCGTAAAGGCAATGATGCGAAATATTAATGACATATAACTAGCCATTAGTTACTCAATTCCCTCAGTCACTTCCAATGAAATAAGATAAGAAAAAATAATATTAATCAGTAGATGCTATATTCTATGTAGGTAAGATTTAAAATATAATGGAGTGGTCCACGGTTCATGTAATGACACTTCTTCAGTCTGGGACAAGCCAATTATACAAGACGTACATACATATACATTCACGTCTTTTATTCCTATACAGGGTGGAGAGACATTGTTATATCCAATGTTATTTTTAAGCATGATAATTGGCGTTTTGGCATTATATGAAACGTTAACAACAGGTTGCTATACCATCACCCGATAGATTAAGTTGACCCTTAGTCGCCTCCTACGACATACCGGGAAGAACGAAAGAAGTTCCAGTCTAGCATGGGCATAGACAAGTCCAGTTTATGGTTAATAATAAAATTGAAGTATAATATAATGACTTTTTTGTATTATATCATAAGTAGATACAAATAGCTACCCTTGCCCATGATTAATAACTAACGGGACTTATCGCGTAAGTTTTTATATAATAAAGTTGAGTTTATTAACCCCACGTTTCGGCTACGTTGCAGCAGCCATGGTCACGGGCAAACAGACGATTCATATTTCTTCGTCTCCACCGCAGCGCCCTGTCAGATTCTTCTCCGACTACCCTCACTGCTACGTTTTTATCAATAACACGCGGCTTACACACTACACTCACAGTATCTTGTGGCTTCACACGATTATGCTCAGCCGAATGGCGATCTATTACGGTACTTATTCCACGCCGAATATATATTTTATTATATAAAAATTCAGGCGATAAGTCCCGATAAATCGCGAATCTCTTAAAACTATAACTACCCTTGCCCCTATGAATATCTACATTAACTTTTTCCCTTTCGGGGTGAGCAGAATTATGAGACGTTCTGTTCTGATTAGCCCTTCAGCAATTATGACCATGGCTGTATGTCAAAGTCAAATGTTTTTATTCAACATAAGTACAAATATAGTACTTAGAGTACCCGCCACATACGGTGGCAGTTGGAGGCGTCGCCACAGTCGCGTAATCCAGTGTTGCCAGTAAACACGCCAAAACTAGCACTCACTGTGCCATACGGCTCGATACATTATATTGAGGTTTCATTTGTAACGATCTTTGGTTGCAGAGCTATAAACTCAAATAAAACAAATTAATATATCTAAGTCAAAATATGTTTATTTAAAATAGGCCCTAT
The DNA here is from genome assembly GCA_030578115.1 of Leucoptera coffeella. Taxonomy (NCBI): domain Eukaryota; kingdom Metazoa; phylum Arthropoda; class Insecta; order Lepidoptera; family Lyonetiidae; genus Leucoptera; species Leucoptera coffeella. The sequence continues at coordinate 35,391 of JAMBLF010001480.1, read as the reverse complement.
CACAAGCTCTCTTTGAATGTTATCTTATGATCTAAGTATAAATTAAAAAAACTATTTCAAACATGGCACTGAGCATTGTCTTTACATATTTTTTACCGAGGTTAGATTAGCGGAGACCCTAGCTTGGAGAAGAACTAACAAGAAACTCCGGAAATCAATTTATTATAATCACCCTTAACAAACATAAAAATTACAAAGAGTGGGCAAAAAACACAACGCTGGTAATACTAAATTTACCTTTCATACAAAATAACACGCAATTGCGGAAACGTCAAATTTAGTTCCAAGTTTGGCTACTGCCACCGTATGTGGCGGGTACTCTACCTTCATTGAAAGTCAAAACATTTGCCTGACACTGGTTGTCTCTTAGCATTGAAATTCTACCGTATGTACATATCATATGGATTTCTATACTGATCAATTATTGTTTCATTTTGTACATTTCATTTATTTGGAAATAATTATGGTTATGAACCAGAATCGGGATAAAATTGGAATCTCTGATCTGTACCTACCCCTCCATGGAGCATGTCATGTAAGCATATGATTCAAGTTGGTTCCTTAGTAATAACACCGTTGTAATTGTCGCTAAATTAAGTTCTTGGGAACCAAAATGCTGCAACAATTAGGTATCCATATAATAATTGTAAACATTTACAATTTATAAGTGTAAACAAAGATTTTTTATTATAATCCATCAATGTTCTATTGGCATAATCTAAATATACATACATACGATTTAAATTCGTTTTTTTAAACGTAAAATTGTTTTCTCTGGAAGTATAGCTTTTCGGGGTATAAGGTTAGTCTTCAAGGTTTCATCCATCCATTCAGAACCATCAAGTTTGAATGGCTATTAAAATACTGCGTTTCTTTTAAAAACATTTCGCTGCGACAGTAATCTGTACAAGGCATATATGTAATAGTAATACATCCAATGTCTTATTGTAATTTATTGTATTTATTTTCTGCATATTTATTAAATGCATGTTATTATCATAATTAAATTCATCAGATCCGTGATCTCTGCTTACTCATCTAAGGGAACCAGGCTTGATGTGTATGTATGTATGTACGCAAATAAATCAGTTTTAAGATGAAAAAAGCTGAAATTGTTGGAGTGGAAAATACCTAACTATTCCTAAATTAACTTATAGTAGTTAAACCATCTCTAACGATACTCGAAATGGTACTACAATCATATACCTACTAACATTATAGATCTATGTATATGATTCGGTGTAGCTCAGTTGTTTAGGGCTTGACTCTGTATTTGTGGGTTCAGGGTTCTAATTCCGTCTGAACATGTACCGATGGAAATGAAGTTTAATGAATTTCTATGTACATTTTCGTAATAAAAATACATTTTTGAAATGCATACTACAGTGAGGGAAAACATCGTGAGGAAACCTACTTGTTCTCTAAACAGGTAATAGTTAGTGCTTGTGAATGGGGACATGGCTTACCACTGTCACATTGAGTACTGACTATCTAGTCAACACGTGGGTTCGAGGTGGCGGAATTATTACCTCCGCGATTACGGTGATGGAAACCTCTGACTAGCCTGTAAGGGTTATTGGTCGTGAGTGTGTGTGTGTCTATATATTATATAATATATCTTATTGAGTAACCTCTGTTCCTCATTGAAAAGTAAGAAAGATTCACATATACTTATTCTTTAATGATTTGGTAATCTTGCTGATATTGAAATGTTTAAACTTGGCATAATTTGCTACTGTCAATTTATGTACACAAACTGATTCATATAAAAATAAACTCTCATATTTCCTTCATCATTTAGGAAATGTGGTAAAATGGCTTAATAAAGAACACAAAAACACTAACTTTAATACTAATTATAAAGAGATATGTTCATTATTTGATTTAGCACATTCATTTAAATTTCGAAAGTGCTGCACAGAAAAGTAACTATCGTTATGCATGCTTTTGTTTACCTACTGATAACAAGTTTTTTCACATAGAACCTCCGACATAAAAATCATAATTCATTAATAATATCATATAAAATGGCTTTATCTTATATCTAGATTTCAGATCATTGTCTAATTATTATTTAAGCTATAGGCACATGGGCTAAGTAAATAGTAGTATTTTATAAAAGTTCTCTTAGTTTTAAATAACATTTCACTTTCTAATAACGTTAGCACCATCTATGTAGTTTTTCCAACAAATCAAAACACCGGCACCACACTGCATGGCAATTGAAATTCCATAATAAAAAATGCATTAATCACTTTGCTCGTTCACGTCCCATTAAAATACGAGCGGAATTAATTTATGACACGTACTCATTGGCGATAAATCCTAGTCATTAAATGAGCAGTCTCCTCGACCGATATCCGTACGGAAGGACGTTGGCGTTTCTGGTGGCGGCGGCGAGGGCGGCGGCGTTCTTCCTCTCGTGCACCCTGGTGTGCTTGGCCAGGTGGTCGGAGCGCGCGAACCTCTTCTCGCACTCGCGGCACCTGTACGGCTTGTCCCCCGAGTGGCTGCGGCGGTGGCGCGCCAACTCGTCCGACCTGGCGAAGCGCCAAGAGCAGCCGCCCCACGTGCACCGGTAGGGCTTCTCCCCGCTGTGGCGCCGCAGGTGCGCCCGCACGTGCGACACCTTCGCGTACAGCTTCCCGCACTCCGCCACGGGACATCGGAAGGCGTTCAGCTCGGGGTGGAACGTCGGCTCATTGAACGACTGCGATTTCGCACTCACGTCTTTTGTGTCCGTATCGCTGGGCGCCGCTTCCACTTCGTTCGAGCACATGGAGTCCAAATCGATGCCTAAAACCGAAAGCCTGCCCAGAGACTCATCACTGTCCGTCAGTTCTGAGCACGAGTTAAACAGAGATTCGTCCGACACACTGTTCACAGCCTCCAATAAGTATTCGTCGAAATTCACACTTTTGTCCAAATCTGCGAAGTCGAATAAAACGGACGAAGTGTCCGCAAAGGTTGAGTCATCTCTGTTGTTGTCAACACTGCTCAGCAAGGCGTCACTGGCGAAGTGGCCGCCGTCGCTGTGGTCCCAGCAGGCGTCGGTGGCGGCGCACGGCGGGAGCTCGAAGTTTATAAGACTTTCGGCGGGAGAGTACTCGAACGACAGATCGTCTTGGAGCAGCGCGTCTCCGAGGGCCCAGTCGTCGCGATACATGATGCGCGCGAGTGGCTGAACGCTCAAGTGGACTAGTTAGATTAATAAAGGGGCTAGAGAGTTCACTGGTCGACTCGATGGTTGGTTTGTCTCATGGCAGGGTTTATCAGCGATGAGCCGACCGCTGCGAGTGCGCCCACGGGTCGGAATGTGCTCCGGGTGCCGGACAGAGCGAGGCGCGGACACGCGATAACGCGATCGCCGATTATCCATAGCGACACATGGTGCGGCTTTATCAACGGGACGGAAAAGCATCAATGGGCCAGCGGCGAGGAGGCAACTGGCGGCGGCCGCTCGCAGCCGTGCACTCGCAATGCCCACCGCACTCGACGTGATTGATTGAACGTGTAAAAAACACATTAAAAACAATGTTGTCAACGCGAAGATTGACTGCGAATATCAGTAATAGCGCTGTTTAGCTCGTTAGCGAAAGCCACTCTTATCTGGAGGATATTTTTCGCCTGACCTGCGCCAGTTCCTTCACCTAATAGCCATTGACTTTCTTTTGTACTTTGCTAATATTACATAGTATGCGATAAGGAATAGCGTTGATTAGGGACGGATGAGAAAAAATATTGAGTTGTTTTCAACGACAAACACATATTAGTCGCTGTTTGTGATTGATGCATTGTTAATTACTTACGAATAAATGCTACAGTTTTATCAGTGAACTACTACTAATGATTACATGGAGTGGGGTCCTCTTCTCATATGTAATTATTACTATGAATCTCTACGAATTTGGTGATAACGTGTTCACGAGAAATTGATGAATTTCTGACTTTGACTTGAGTCACCTGTACTATCTCCACCGTTTAGTCATTCTTGAGTGGTCGACTGTTTTAAGGTGATAACACTAAATTTTATCTTTGTTGCATTGTTTACGTAAAACTAAATTAGACTCCAAAACAAACCGAAAATATTATCTTCCACGTTCATTAACGATAGATTACAAAGCGATTTATAAAACAAAGTAATTGCTGTTTTTTCATAAAATTAAAATGCTATTATTAAGATATTTAAATTAATTACCATATGTTATCAAATTGGGCTCACGTCGCTAATACATATAAATAATGTATATTTTAAGACATTACAGAGAATTTTCTATTTTTTCTTTAGACGTAGGCTGGAGTGCACTTCCTTACCAGTTTCTTTACTTCTATCTATTTCTGATTTCTGTTCTAGGCCTTGTCCACAAGTATATCTCTTCTTATGTTGGTGTTAATTAAGTTTTAATATTGATTAAGCTTTCCGTGTTACAGAATAAGAACATGAATATCTTATTTATATATTATTTTACGTTAAACCTTATTTAAGCTAAACCATACTCGGGCACCAAAAAGTTGAACAACTATGACGTGTATACAAATGTGAGGGTCAGCGCTGTAACAACATAATTCCATTGATTGATAAGCCATCGCCCGCAGACTGGTACTACCACCATCTGGCTCGAACAATCACACTAACAATGCCTCGTGTTGATTCTATTATGGAGCTGTTATACAATGAACCACGAAATCGTGTTGCTGGAAGAAAGTTAGATGGATTGTAAGGGTTACTACTATGAGTTCATTTGAGTAATTCAACGAAGAAACTCTTAAAAATTGGACGATATTAGACTTTTTTCTGACACATATTGGAAAGTTAATAAAAGAACAGGCAAATCTTTTGCGTTGAATATAATCATGTAACCCAAGCGATGCGAATAGTTTTGTATTTTTATGCTTTCTTAAACTATATGTACTCTTATCATTAGTGTCATAATAAATTCCATAGTAATCGTAATTAGTCATCGGATATCCCCAATATACTCACATTAGGCATGACATTATGTTTTGTTCATTTCGTTATCTGTGCAACGAAATATATTTGTATGGTGAATGTCTTTCGTGACACTATCAGACGAAATTAACTATCACATTAATCATACTGAACTAAATACTGATAAGTCGCTAATTTTACGGTTCCCATCAACTCTATTAACATGCGATATTTCACTCTATTAACGAAATTTAATAGATAATAATAAAACGTTTATTTCATAAGTACAAGACACATACGAAGACATAATACAACTTATAAATAGCACAGATTTTATTATGGAAGTAGTTCTTGTGAGTTCCATTGCGGTGTAAAAAAAATTCTATATACAATGTGCAACTTAAGTCTATTCAATAAATATCTAAACCCTCTAGAAAACTGACTATTAGAACTGACTATGACTATCTTAAAAGGCAACGCAGTCGTGACGATCGTATTAAGTAACAAGATGTATAAATTCTCCATCACATATCAAGTTGTAGCCCTTGGTGCATTAGATTGATCCTTGACCTATTTATTTAAAGTAGCTTTCCAATGGAGACTTTCAGATAACTTGTTATATAATACAATTTAGTGTCATTCAAGTGATCTCCTACTCTAGACAGCTCTACTTCTGCTTTTGAAATCATTATATGACACATCGTGACCATCATAATAGCTCATAGCAATAAGAGGTTCCTGTGTGCCCATCTCCGTATTATATTTGGCAAAACATTATATACTTATATTTAATTATTCCTATAGTATAATTTCGATGAATGAAAACATCGTGAGGTAACTTGCCTAATTCTAGAAACAAGTTATATTCTATCTCTATTCCTATTTCTCGAATCATTAACCTTACGTATTTATAAGTAACAGTGTCTGTATTCGGAACGTCGGCAAAGACCGTCACATTGCTTAGGGTAATGATACTCTACCTCTAACTACACTGAAAAGGTTTATGGTCATTATTCCACATATTGTAGTTTAATACATTAAGTAACTACGATTCGTACAAATCATAAACATTACGATCCAAGAGAAGATTTCGAGGAACTCAATAATTGATTCGGAAGGAAGGATTCCTTTTCTTGAAAAGGAAGTAGTACTTACAGCGCAATAATAGAATAACATAATCTTTACAATCATTTAGTGAAGGAAACATACAGCTAAAAAAAAGAAAGAGCTTTTATTAGAATCGAAATTTTAGGATTCAATAAATAAAAAAATAGTATCGTATAGTAACTTCGACGTAGCTCAGTTGTTAGGGCTTGGCTTTGTATCAGGGAGGGTTCTAGTCCCGCGTCAGCATGTACCAATGGAAATGATTTTTAATGAATTTCTATGTACATTTTCGTAAAAACAAACTTTTACAAAATACATCGAATTATACGCTGAGGGAAAACATGGTGAGGAAACCTATCTGTTCCCCGAACTGATAATAGTTAGTGCTTGTAAATGGCGACATGACCTACCATCTATCACATTGACTACTGACTATCTGGTCAACACGTGGTTTTAAGGTCACCATAGAATCACTACCTTCGCAATTGCGGAGATGGAAACCTGAACTTCTGACTACTACGTGTTATTGGTCGTGAACGCGTGTTTTTTTTGTCAAGTATCGTATATATTAGTGCAGATGCGGTATCGAGATAAAATCTCCCCAAATTGCGTAGTGGCGCGTCAGTGCTCGCCAGTGGCTGGCGGTGCCATCATCTGCGCAGGTGTCAGGTTCCGGAGTCAGCTCGTGTCAGGCGACGATAGGCATATACATAATTATCTACACGTGTGTACGTTAAATCGGACACTGAAGCATACGTCATCAGTTTTGACATATACATTTATTCACGTATACATTAAGTCAATTAATCCTTTTCAGGCTGGATTTAATATATCACCTAGGTAGGATACAGCATACATATTTGTGTTGTGATCTTACAAGTAATTTGGAGACAGGATGCTAGTCTATCGCCCAATATATTCCATTTAGTTTTTAGTAATGTTTTTTTGATAGCTGCGACGTAGATAGAATGAGAACTAGCTACCTTATATCTGGTCATGTGTTAGGTTGATACTAAAAGACTAGGGAATCGCAATCTGTCACCAATGTTGTATTTAAATATCATCACGACCTCAGTGATATTGCTAAAATTGACCGAGGAGGTATTTTGTCGATTACTGGCCACCTCAAAATGGATTGGGGAGCTTGAATGTTTATGTACGTATGACGTATATGATATTGATAAACGTAATATGTTTTTGCAATAATTTCACCGAGCTAAGAATGTTCAAGTCTAATGTTAACTCGGTTTTAATGTAAGGATGTGAAATAAATTTCGTCTAGAAGGATTAGACTCAGCAACTCCAAAGTGTTTGTTGGATTATTCTGACCCGTGTCAAATAGTTTTTAATAAATAGCATGTTTATATGTATGAAGCTGTGCAAATACATACTGCATTGTGTAACGGGTAATATATTTTAAGGATGATCTTCTATAAAAAGTAGGCAACAGATTTTTTTATATGTCACTGGCTGTTCTTAGTATTTATCCAAATTGGGGTTAAATAGGTTCTTTCAACAATTGATGGGTATATGGTGTTTCGAAATCAAACAACTGCGTAGTATGTTCGCACATATTTGTTTAATACGAGCATTTACAACAATATCGAAACCAAATCTTGAGATCTGTCGCCTTCATACGCTAGGGCCAAACATAATACAATTAACATACATCGCAACACTAATCTATATTAACAAGTCGCATAAGTACACACTGACTTACGATCATACTCTATACATAATCCTATTATAAGCGTACGTCGAGCGGTTTACGACAGGCCTCCTACGGGCAAAAGGCCAATATAACCTCTATTTCATATATGTTTTACACTTCTTAAAGAGGGTCGTGTTATGTGGTAGAAATTCTGTTTATTAGGTTGCTATAGTTACCCTTAATTGCAAATGATAACGAACATTAAGATTCGGATAATGCCCAACATATTTGTTAGATTTTATCGGTAATTTTAAGTAAATTGTGAATTATAATGTTATTTCTTTGTATATATTTCATGCCCAACGTAATTTAAGACAATTTGATTATGATGTCTAAACACAGCTGTGTAAAATAAAGTAATACATTTAATGATTGAGTTGCACTGATTAATCGTCAGTTTATCGAACCGATATTTCTTGATGTCCATTATTTGGTTACAATAACTGACGATAAATCAGTTAATAACATTTTACATTCATGTAAGACAAAAGTATTTTTGTGTAATGCATACATGTACGTAATCTACACAACACAATTATGGCCACCTGGCACCACTTTTCCCTTTCGGTGACATAACATTTCGCTCCGTACATTCCATTATTTACATAAGCTACCAGATTTATTTACATTATGCTAGTAACACTTCATGTTTCCTAGCACTAATTACTTGTCATTACATTCCTTCCTTTATACATTAACAATACAAAACGAAGAAGTTTACAAAATAATTCATCACCAAATCGATTGATATTCTTTAAAAATACAGCAAAGCGTAGTAAAGCAGATTTCATTTACATCTTACTTAAGAAATACATTTGAATAAAAAATATTATAGATACATTAATTTCCGAAGTCCTCATTTAGATTTTGATTATTGTTGTACATGGATTCCAACCTTTACGTTAGATACATCGTAAATCAATCGACGTACGATACTACCACTATATCACTTGACACTGTCTGTCAGTCTAGAATAGTCCATCACTGTTGGCCATTGCTGTCACTAGTAGATCACTTCGTACACCGTGGCCTTCTTGTCGCCTGACCCTGTGACGATGTACTTGTCGTCGGACGAGATGTCGCAACTCAGCACTGACGAGGATTCCTTTGACTGGAACAGACAAAATCACATTAGTTAAGTCTTTAAGAACATTTTAAATTCAAAAATATTATCAATATCTACGAGTAATACACAAAATTTAAGAGTTCAATTTTAACACTTGTTAATAAACGTTTATTTATGTTAGGTGGCAAATCATCACTTCACTAACATTTTTGACAAGTAAAATATATTATCCCTCCTAAAATATTTTTATCAGACTTCAATCTACTACCAGTCAGCTAAAACATTTGCCCCTTTAAATATAACTTACATTCACATCTCTCTTACACCCACGATCTTCCTATCAGGTATCTATTAATCCTGATCTCTAACATAATCCTATTAGCATGGGCACTCTCCCTGTTGGCAGTGATTTGGCTCAAATATTTTTATTATAATTTATTTATAAATAATTTAGTAAATAGTTTAGCCCAGTAAAGTATATAAATTAAATGTTTGTAAAAATAAAAAATATAGTAAATCCTGATCTCTTTATTACCGCCCATACACCTTTACACACTCATAAATCTTACCTGGAAAATGCTAGCTCCGTAGGGCGTGCGCCACGCGTTTAACAGGTTGTCTTTCCCGGTGGAGACGAACCATTTGCCACAGGCCGCGAACCGCAGAGACAGCACGCAGGACTCGTGCAGGTGCAGCTGGTACTTGTCAGGCTTCACGGCGTGCAGCACTTCCACGTTGCTGTTCTCCATGCCCACGGCTAGCCATTCACCTGGAAATATTGAACAACATTGAACATTATTGTCTATGAATTCTATTGTATGTTGAATATTGTATGTAATTGATGTGGATGTCTCAATAAAGATATTATTATTATTATTATTAAATATGGGAAATGGGGGGTTAAAATGGGTGGTTTTACCAAGATAATCAATTGAGAAAGTTGTGATATCGAATATTGGTAATAGTATGTTATTGTGAACTTAAGCTTTGTTATATACTTTATGTACACACTAATTAATGTTTGATTGTTGAAATAAATATCTTAAATGGCACCTTGTACCCTTTGTTAGGAAGAAAAACTAAAGACATTAATAATGTTAACAGTGGTTCACTTCTTACCCATTAAATAATCTCTTATATGTCTATAACAACACCCTATCTTCCTCAACACACTCCTTCTTTTTACTCGAACTTTTTAGGTGCAAAGAGAATTGTGTTTGTTTACCTGTAGGACAGTAGCCGAGGGAGAAGATCTGGGAGCTGAAGTCATGCTGCTGCAGTTGCCTGCCCTCGCGAAGATCCCACGACCTGAAAATTGAAACAGTAAGTTAGGATCCACAAATATAGTGTTCGTGATAATTGTCTGATATCTGAATGTATATAGGATAGCGGAATATAAAATTACAGCTATACTGTAAAGACGCATGGAATATAAAGTAAACAGATACGAGGCGTGTGGGCTCATCGTATGGTGCCATTTACCTACATACACCACTTACGTTGGGTGCTGACTAATTATTCTCCACTAGTGGATTCGAGATGACACTATCTCCGCTGTTTGAGAGACACACAATCCTTAGTTTTTAGTCTCACCAGGTTTAACAGTCGTCACTGTACATTATATTGTTATTTTTAATCACAACTCATTTATCCCTAGTTCCTCAAACTGTTTTGTATAAGGTATACTAGTGACCCGCTCCGGCTTCGCACGGGTATAAAATATATAGCCTACTCCACTATTTAATGGATGTTATTATACATATAAAGCTTCCTCTTGAATCACTTTATTAAAAAAAACCGCATCCAAATCCGTTGCGTAGCTTCAAAGATTTAAGCATACAAAGGGACATAGGGACAAAGAAAGCGACTTTGTTTTATACTATGTAGTGATTATGCTCTATCATATCCTGTGCTCATTCCCTACCCACCTGACAGTGTTGTCGAGGCCGCCGGTCCAGAGCTTGGTGCCGTCTGCGGAGATGTCGATGCAGGAGGCGCCGTCCGTGTGCCCCTGGAACTGCCGCACCAGCGTCTGGTTGTGCAGGTCCCACACCGCGATGTTGCCGTCCGAGCAGCAGCTGAAGCACACCTGGAAAAGAGGGGGTTGGTTGTTAAAGGGGTGAAGGTTGAAGATGGAGGGGATGAAGCTTACTGCGAAGGGTATGTGAAGCGATCTAGATGTAATGAATTAAACATTATAACCAGACTAGTATTCGATTTGGAGTCTCTTTTTAATATAGTTTATAAATACGACCTTTAATCCGTTTACAGTCGGTCTAAAATTAGTGACTGTGGATTTAACATTTCCTCTGTTATTTAATCAGGACCTTCGGAGTTATTATTGCGGTAATATGAAACATAACTAACAACCCTATACGTAGTTAAATCTTACACGTCACCTTAATAAGCAAATATCTATTTCACATACCTTGGAATCAGGACTGATGGCGAGAGCATAGCACGCAGGAGCGCTGGAGGTGAGCTCAGCCTTTATCCTTGGAGTGGGTGACGCCAAGTCCCAGATGGAGAGGTTGGAGGCCTCCCCACCCACGATCAGCGTGCGCCCGTCAGGCAGCAGCTTCACTGAACGGATGTAGTTGTCCCGTTGCTGGAATTGAGAAGAGAAATGATGATGTTGTGAAAGAGGTAAATGGAAAATATCAGGACCATCATTCTTTACGGAATTATTCATGGTTCATGTGTCTATATTATTGATTCCTTTACAGCTACATCCAATTCATTTTCCATTAGATAGTCAGTCGCATTCAACGTGACAGTAATGTGAGACGTGACTAAAGCCAATCTCAGAATTACAATCACCTTCAAAATGGTGCTGAAATTATATTATATATTATTGATAGGTTCCTCACGATCCATTCTTCCTCTACAGAAGAGTATTCACAAACACCTTGCAAAAAGGATTAAGATCCTACTCTACCTTATCAATACTACTTAAACCTACAAACATCTACTCAAAAGAGTCCCAGACAGTTACCCACTCACCAGACAGTCGAGCTGGCTGACAGGCGCCTTGGTGGGCTGGCTGATGTCCCACACCTTGACGCATCCCTTGCCGCCCGTGTACACGTACTTGGTGGGGCTGGATACGGTGACCGCACACACCACTTCGCCGTGGGCTAGGGCGGACACTTGACGCGCGTGACGGGGTATCCCTGGGCCCATCAGCGCGTCAGGCGGAAAGGGCACTGGCTGCATCTGGCCCTCCGCTGACACGTGGAATGAGTATGCTCTGGAATGGTAAGGGCTTTTAGAGGAAGCTTGAAAAGGTAGGAGTTTGATGACGTATAAGTACTATAAGCCGTAAGATATATGTATGAACATATGGGAATAAATAAAATTTATAGATAATGAAACAGATACTATTTTTTTAATACTTTTATGAATATTTGTTGAGGGATTTTAATTGAGTGTAATCAACCATAACGACATAACGAAAATCACATACATAAATACCATAACGACCTCAATATGAATGCTAAAAATGACCAAGGAGATTTCATGTTCGTCGACCTCGAAAGATATAAAAGGACATTTATATAGGTAGAGAGACAGCATATAAATAAACTTACGGTTTACCCCCCGGTATGGGAGCGAGTGAAGGTCCGATTGGGGGTCTCAGAGGCTCGTAGGCAAGCGCTGCCCTCGCCGAGTACCCCGCCGCAGCGAGCCCATACGCATCATGGGCCCCATTGCCCAGGTAGGGGTACTGCAACGCTGGGGGCTTCACTGCGGCCTTGAGGGGGGCGGCTGACACTGAGCCCCCCGAAGTGGGAGTTACTGGCTTCGAAATGGGGGTGCTGGGCTTCTCGTCCAGTTTCTTGGCTGATGGTGTTGAGGCGTTGCTCGAGGTGCCAGATCTGGAATGGGATGGTGGGTTATTAGTTAAGTAAAATGAAAGATATTGTCTTAAATATATTATTTAAATTAGTAAGTAGTATAAGTAGTAGTAGTTGCTAGGACATTCTACTTAACAAACGTGCCTATTAATAACTTGGTTATAGGTCATCACTCTTGCTCTAATAATAATCAACATATCCCATACATTACATAATATTATTATTATGTTATACGGCATACGCCACCAAAATTGTACAAAGACAAAATGTACAAATGACGTCATCAGATTAAGGGCAATAACAAAAAACAACCGAACACAGATTAGTGGAACAAAAAACACAAATGAGCCGCCATTTGGGGACATCCAGCTAAGCGGCTTACCGGCTGATCGGGGCTAAATCGGTTTATCGCGTCATCACAAACCGCAGGTTAGTTTATGTCTACATCGAGCGACATACGGCGACATGGTAGCTCACGCTAATATAGATGTTACGAATTCAAAAGTGAATATTCTATTATTTTGATGGTATTGTTCGGGGAACGAGCTGTAGTTATCAAGAACGCAGTTATAGCTTATCATATGTGGATGTTAATACGGTATTTGTTCCCTCTGTAATTTGCTTTGAGTTTTGTCATTCCTTTTAAGTATGTGAATTTTAAAATATATAAAAGATATTCGACTAAATTCAAATTATTTACTCGTGCACCTAGATAACTTTGAAATGGATTAGCTCTATTGTCAATTAGTATTTTAATCCATAAATCCAAACAAATCGTATTTTAAAATTTCTTTCGAACGTTAAAAATACCCATACTACAAATATATTCGAATAAACGATGTGCAAAACGTAAACAAAGCCTGTACCAACTCGAGGCGGGCTCGAGCCTCGTTCCCGGTTAATAAGCATACATTAATACATTAAGCAAGTGTCAGTCTTAAGCCCCGGAGGAGCCGGCTCGTTAAATGGCTTCCCAAGTTGGTCCGGATCAACATTTTCAACGTACTACACTTGTTGTTAATTGAGTTTAAATGCCGTCGCCTTAGCCTCCAGGATAATGGGAGAGGAGTATAAGCTTTCAGCGATTAATTGTTTAATATATGGGGGATTACTGCTTATGATTTAGAATAGGCTTTTCACATTGTTACTGACTTAAATTACAATCACTATGTCCTTAGAGAAGAACTTTAAGAAGCTACTTTTAACAGCATTAGACAATGTACAATATTAAGCGAAATTCAATCACTACTCTCTATATATAACGTATGAGTACATAAATCTGTAACCAACACAATGAAAACTTTCATATGTTCGTTGCGTGCTTTGACAGACTAGTGGGCACTATGCAGGTTTCATTTAAAGCGATAGTGTCGGGATTATCACGGGGTCCCTGGGTGTCACTTACTGAGGTGTCGGAGGGTGAACGTTTCAACTGTTTTCAAATCGAACGTGACATACTACATGCGTGAATCAATGAACTAACAAGGGGATGTTTGATAGGAAAAAACTGCTGTATATTTTTTACTAATTAACCTAAGTATCATTCGCGGTTACAAACCCCCGATTCTCAATTTATAGTTTTGTATAGTACACAAGTAATGACACTCTTGAAGATTGTTCAGCATCACAGTTGATATAATAATTGGTAAATAACGTAGCGATACATCTACCTTTTCAATAGAAGCATTCATAAACACGCCATCTATCCTATTTAGTATTAACTATTTAGTCAAGAACGGTCAACGAACACCTAAATACCCTCACATTATACTTTTTACTCGTTTACATATTTAGTTTCTTGTAATACCATATACATACATCCCTTTACGTCGTCTTTCTTCCGCACTCAGCAAAATTGCCAAGTTCGCGATGACATTAACACAGAATATTAGTGACAGGTTGCTAGCCCATCTGTTTGCTACTAACCTGGGACTGTGTGGCGGATGTTCCTTCTTCGGTTGAAGCTTGTCCAGCCCGTTCTCTCGTGGGGAAGGAGCCCCGTTGTGAGGTGAAGTGGGTTCTTCACTCGCGTCATCCACCACTAGGTCCTGAAATACAGTTTTTGGTTTGTTATATTGGTCTCGTGCTTCATAGTAAGAGATTTGAGAATAGTATTGAGATTAAGTATACGTGGTGTACGTGCTTTGAGTTGTGTGTAGTTTACCCAATAAGGTAAGGAATAAGTGGTTTGGTTTATTTTAGATACAGATTTATTGCTGATGTTGAATCAAACTACTTTCCCAGATATAATATCATATCTATAAATTCATTAACTAACTATATTATGTCCAAGTATCATTCATGATAACATTAATCTTTTATAGAACCTGTACGTCATCTGATATGATTTATTTTAATACAAATTTACACTGGAGCTCTTTTCGCGTCAGAGCCTAGAGTAAGTTCACGACCATTATCCCGTAGGGGGTATGTCAATCTGCGGTTTCAACACTTACATGCGTCATATCCTTCTCTTCCTTCTTTAGCTTCTTGTGGTCTGGCTCAGCTGGACTTCTCGTCCTGTACTTCTCCCTTTCGCCTGGTGATATCGAATTTCTCTGTAACAAGATAAGTAGTACATAAATAAACAATGAAATACTAGGGTATAGTTAACTAAGAATCTAAAGAGAATTTTATAAGTACGACTATACATCATGATAAGTATCAATGGAATAATAACGATAGATTTAAGCTATAAAACTGTCTATTGTGTTCATTTTAATGTATATACCGATCTATCAATGGATATAGTGCAATAATTATTACAAAAATACCATGTTACACACTCTGCTGTCTCATAAACTCGTATATTCCATTTCAATCAAAGTAATACCCACCTACGTACCCTCGACATGTCAGAAAACGCCTACAGAACAAACTTGCGAAGTGGGAGATAGCCAAACAAATCCCAGCAAATAGCGTATGGGGAGATGCAATGCGAATAATATGAGCAATATCAATATCAAACGCGCTGAGGTTGAGCGAATGGCAAACTGACCGCGTGATTAGCTTTGCATGCAGACGATGCGCGCTCTAGACTAGGTACTTGGACTCATGTAGTCCAGATATCATTATTAATATATCTACGTGATCCTGAAGTACTTGTACTTGGGACTTGCATAAAAAAATGTAAGATGTCAAACGCAACGCAATATAAAACTTCTTGGTGCCAGGATTATTATTACAATTAAGAAGAAAGAAAAATGGCCTATTAAGTTAATGGGTATATTATAATCAATTATGTTATGAATATGAATGATTTATAATGTCAATTATAATACCTAACACAAACACAGAAAAGTGTGAATATAGTAGACCCCTTTGCAACGTTGAATAGTTGCTAACTTTGTAGTAGGCAGGGACCGAACATAAAAAAGGAAAGGTATACCAAATATGATATCAGAAGTTTGAACCATGTTTTTATTGCCGGGCCGAGGATTTCGCAACTGAATCCCCTCGGGACACACTTTTATTGCCCATGGAAGCGACAACTACTCTCAAATTTATCCCTACAAAAGTGTAAACTTTAATAACGACTGCACTTTACAAAGGTACAGCGTAGAATTTAGAAGCTTCGTGTATGATATACGTACTCGTACTTTGTTTCAGGGCTGAAAAACAACAGTTCTAATTAAGCGTCATTCCTCATTCAGTAGCTGAAAGCGTGGATGGCTCTATAAATAAGTCTAACACCTGACTCAACCACTAATTAAAAGATAGTCTACCGAGCACGCTAGTCTGTGATAGGAACGCCGGCCTCCCTCGGGGGTGGGAGGCATTTGGAAGGCACAAGCAAATACTGGCTAATGAAATAATCATATACCAAACTCGGGTTAGTAATGTTGACAGACCAATGTGTACTGTCAACAAGGGGGCTCGTTACTATGGCGCTGTGGACCTATACGCAATTGCGAGGGCTACAAGGCAAACAATGCTCGGGGAGGATACTGGATACAAAGACGTATCGACATGATTGAGAAATATTCCTAACAATATTGCGGTTATATCCGAAGTCCACTACTTTGAGACCTACAAATATACTAGGTTTTCTTTTTCACAACTGTAAAACCATCTCGAGGTAGTTAGAAGTTGAGTGTCCGGCATCAAATGAGGTTTTTGACCACTAGAATCCACTTTTTCGACACCTTAAGCCCGCTTTTTTACCAATCAGCACCCAACGTGGCCTCCATGCCGCTGTATACAACCTGTAAATAGTGCTAAGTAGGAAACCTGACAGATTCCTAGGCGAAACGCCTGCAGATTAGACTTAGTCTATATTTAACTCGTAGCAGGGGATCAGTACATATTGGATTATCAATATTCGGTCGGGTGCGCGCGGCGTGTGCCAGACAGCCTGCTACATCTGCCTCATCGGTTTACGTGCGCTTGCTCGAGCAAAAAGGATCGAGATTATCTCCGACTCTTTTGTCGAATAAGTACTTAAGGGTCCACCATGTAATCATAATAAGATATTTGTATAGTAAATGACCTGATCGTTCGAAGGAATTGGATTGGAGAAACTTATGTGATTTTATAAGTAATAGCTTTCGGAAATGAAAACAGGTTGATCTAGACTTAACGACTAAAAATCAGCATATTGATCAATATTCATGCATGTATAAAATACTACATATCATTTGAGATTATAATAAAGATTTCCTCATAGATTATTTCCAAGTCCTTTGAATCAGGCATCCAGTAGCAAATCTCGCAAACAATTGATCCGAATAATTGAACTGGTAGCTAACAGCCAAAGTGAATTGTTCAAGATTTCCTCCAACAACAAACTTGTAGTGGCTACAAAAGCTAAAGATCGAAACTCTGAAACTATTAGGCTTCCCAACTTAACTCATAACCACCAGTGTAATGTCCTTTACGAGAAGCTGCTTCGCAAACGCAGGCTTATCGCGATACGCTTACTACCTCGTAAAACACGACTCGAGGAAGCTACGCAGATCTCGCGAAATTTTATGTCGAACCTGATTCATGAACGGGATTTATTCTGCTTGTAAAGTATTGGTTTTTCGAAAGAGACATTATCACCTTGTGTTTATATAAAAGTATATTGCTAGCTCGAATCTCGTATAATTCAGTTTGGTGAAGATGTTATGATGATTGAGTTCCGTGTCCTTTATTTATCTCTTGCGTAGGTATATCCAAAGTAAATTCTGATGTCATAGCATCTCCAAAGGCATAGGATTTACGAGGGCGCAATTACAGATGAGCCATAAACGTTGGTCAGATGCTGGCACGTTACGGCGTTTCCAGTAAAACGTAACCATAATACTCGTATAAGGTGTTCACTCAGCTCTTATTGGATATATTTGATAGGCGATATGTCGGCAATAAACTTTTATTGGAGTCGCGAGACGTGTAAAAAGTAAGCAATAACTTCGCCTAGCACTCACACACGGGGCCAGCGTCGTGTTGCACTTTATGGGCCGATTTAATGCCTTTCTGACACACGATATTAATACTTGATCACATCTGTGGTTTACGCGCTTTGTTTATAACTCATAAATTATATAACTGTTGCGAGCGGCGAAGCTTCATTCGATGATCAAACTGACAAAATGGGCCTCGTCTATCAATCGGCTAAAATAGAATTATGACTCAGTTAATAATAATAGTGCGTAGGGTTTCTTTTATTTATTTAGTTTCCTAGAATACATAGATGTAATTTTTCATTGAGGTAGTTAGAGATCACAATCCTCATATACACTGATAAAAGTTTTCAAAAAGACGCGACATCGTCTATTTATTTAGACATCATTCACAAAAGAGTCGCAAAGAAGCGCTATTGGCTTCCAACACTGATTATGAAGCCCTTTCCTTGTTCTCGAGCGCGGAGAGCGTTTTACGATAACATTTGGCGAAGTATCCAGTGTCAGGGAGCGTATTACACGGGGGCGAGTCAAGTGGCCGCAGCGTGTCACCGTGGCCTCCCCGTGGGGTCACCCCCAACTTACACATGTAGATATCGAATTTCCGCGAACAATATTCGAGAATTAGGCTACCGATATGCGGGGCATGTGGGCAACTTTGCGACTCGGCCGCTGGGGAATAGTGCCGCCGTTTACATCCGCACAAGGAACGTGAGTAAACTGCATACGGATCAAAGATCGGTTGCGTTCGTTTTTTATTGATGATTTGAAATAACAGTTGAACATTTTTATTTAATAAATTCAATACAACCTATCGGTACATGACCGTTAAACATTTCAAGGTAGACTTGAGTCACCCCCTTTTTATTTACGAAATCCTCTCTAAGTCTAAGTTTCGCCAGACAGCCCTAAGTTAAGCAAATTACTAAGAATTCCGTTACAAATAAGGTTCGACTGAATTCTCTCAACCAATTGAATAAAACAATAGAGTCGAATTCAATAACAAGCTGCAGAAACGGCCAATAGATAGCGCGCCAGTGGAAACGGAGAGAGCAGAGGAGCCGCGGCTAATCTCCACTCGATCCGATTAGGAGGGCCGCTCCTAGAAAAAGGCAATTGAGTGCTGCGGCGCGGCGTGGGGAGGCGATCTCCGAGCGCCGCGTGTACGTAAAGTGGCAACACACAGGCGCGCCGTTAACACCGCGCGGGCTTATTGTCTGCGGTCACGCGACGAGCCGTTTAGCCGCGCGCTGCCAGCGCCCCGGTTAACCGGATGGGGGGCGGTTAACCGGACGCCGGGGGGCGGAAGCGGGGGAAATAGATAAATAGACCGCCTGACGCCCGCTCGGAAATGTACGGATTGCGCCCTCACTATATCTCACTCATAACAGTCCCTATAAGTTATGTGATTTACACGCGACCATTTCGGCTTTTATCCACCTCTCCTTTGTAAGTCACGGTCCGTGAAAACTATATAGTCATTATAGACATGTACGTTTCAATTAATAGAGCCGACTTATTGAGGCAAGATAGCACGTGATGTCATTATCGCGCTCTACCCTGTTGGCAGAGCCCTCTGTCGTAAAGCGGCGAGCAGTTTATCAACGCTCGTGACTCCATAAAAGGGGCGATTATGATGATTGGCAAACGAGCGAGTGGCGTCCGTTTCTTTCGTCGGAAGCAATCGAAGCAGAAACTCTGTAAAAAATTAATCGTCCGCGAGCTCGTAAGGCGAGACGTGCGACTTTTAAATTAACTTCACCCACTCATTCGTATACATAAATAATGAGAGAATTTCCGAATGCACATTAAACTCCTATAAAGAATACATTAGCATAAATTTATGAGAGCGAGTCGGCGTTTTTACGTGACTCGTAAAGTTTATAGTCGCGAGTGGCGGATTGCGAGCGCCGTCGCCTCCGTTTATTGCGGAGCCATCCACCCGAGCGAGCCTCCGAGGCCTCCCGATCCTCCAGATGTGTAGGTAACGTGAACTGTGACAAGGCTGCCAAAGGTCGCATGTCTCAAGCCTAATTCAGGGCACAAATAAATTCAAATCGCTATTATCGCCACTTCCGCTGCGGAGCAATTAACCGTTCGTGTTTAAGGAGGCGCTAAGCCGGCGAACAAACCCTTCACGAATTACTTAATCAAAGTAGTAGCACTCGGGGGCAACAAAACGTATCGCATAAAGCAAATTCAAGGGAAGCCGTTGATAAGCAATCTCGCTCTCCCTCGCTCCATTACAGGAGTAATTAGCGCAATTAGCGGAGGGCGGCGCGGAGGCTCATGTACGCAAACAAATGTCACGTGGCGCCCTGCCTTAATTAAAACGATAATTGAGTTGACTTGCAAAATTCGCCGCCATTTCGACATCCCGTGAGGCAGTGGCGAAACTTCTCCGGTGGTGGCGGAACCCTACGACGACTCCCGTTCCGTGTTAACTTCTACTTTAGGGGTGGCTTCTTACTTGGGCGATGCTAATTATTATCTGTCTGATGTATGATGGTAATTATAATCATACAATCAACGTCAACTTAAGAGAAGTTATTACTCGTATATACATTTATAAAAGTCAATTTATTAAAGTTTTTTATAATAAATAGTGCCCTTAAAAATTTTAACAAAATGAAAATTAATATTGTAAGCAAAAGATTCCAGTGTATTCCAGATAGGCACGGGAAATCCCACTTACAAATACGATCAATTAGGGCGGCACTAGCATGGCTCGTGTTGACAAACGCCTCGTGTTCCGCCTTTAATTGCGATCCCTCTCGAAGCCCAAGAGGGTCACGGAGGGCGGCGACGCTTCACACCAACTCCAAGATAATTCATTCTCCATACAACTCAAAGCCATTCGTTACAAAAAGTTACCCTTTGCTGTAAACTCAGTCAAGTCTCCTACTAGTCGAATAGGATATGTAATCGTCACATACGTAATTGCAATTGCAAAAGAGCGTACCCTCTAAACTTTGAGGGCTGATTGTCTCGTAAGCAGCATACCAAGTTAGTAGGCGTACATAAATCTTTTCATCCGCAGCGTGCGGTTGCCCACGAGAGCAGAGCAGCCACGGCTCAAACAGAGAAACTTGAGCGAAATCAATAACGGCAAGAGGCGCGCCTCAAGACGTGTGGCACTCGTGTTAAGTGACAATTTGCGGAATCTCTGGCGGCGAGAGCGGAGGGGCCGGAGTCACGCTTATTTAAATGAGGCCCCTCGCGCCACCCGCGTCAATAAAACATTAAACACGTAACAAGTTTATGTGTAGCGACAACCCTTAGGATTCCGGCGCTCGGTTAATCCGCGCGGGGGCAGCCCTAAATTAGGGTCGAGACAAGCCGTAATCCCCGCTCGGCGGCGCGACGGGGGATCTATATTGTTATTGCTCCGCGTCCGGAATTATACGAGGGTTGAGGGACTAATGAAAGGGGAAATTTAATTCCTAATGATTTTCGTCTCAGCCCCTAACGAGGGACCTCGGAAAGCCCGCGGAGCTTTTTTATGAGAAGTCATTCGGAGCGAACTGCCGATCGTTCGAGGCCTTTTTCTTTTATTCTCGCCCCTTTGTTTGTCATCGAGAGCGGAGTAGTTTATCTGTTTATTTGTCGCCAATGTAGATCGCATTGGGAGTCGCAAGTTAACCGTAAAATTGGATGATAAATTTATTCATGAATCATTTTAGATGCTCGCGCACGAGAGCGAGCAGTGAGGCGAGGCGTATGCAAATGGGCGGCCGACGAGTGCGCCCTACGTGCCCCGCATGCGGCGAGTGGCGGACGTGGCCCCACGCACGGTTAACACGCCGCCTCACGACAGCCTCTGATGCAAACCGAATCATCCGCTCCTTTACAATGCACGGCCCTATTCTATTCAATTACAGCCAGTGATCATGTTAATGTTCTCCCTCACAATGTGTCTACGCCGAAGGGCCAGCGAACCGTGAACCAAGTGGAGTGTGTAGACGCAGCAGACGCTCGCGTGGGACCGGCCGAGCGTCTTCCGCTCGTTACGTCGTCGGCGACTAATTGAGATAAATTATGAAGACGTGCGCGTCGTTCCGCCGCTCATCTACCTGCTAATTACACGGCAGCCGGGTCGATTAAGCGAGAGGCCATTCATTTTCTGGCTGAGTTACTCATTTTCGTGTGAACCTCGGAATAAGGCCATGCACCCACGCGGAGGCTTTGAGCTAATGGGCAGAGGGAGTGCGGCGACCGCAGCCCCTGCCGCCGACCGCACGCTCATCCGACACATGTCCCGCCGCCCTTATTAAAGCATGCTCTGGCACTGCACCACACGGCGGGTGCCGACCGAATTCCGCTCCACGATATGACGCTCGCATTCCTATTGAATATTTCATTTGGCATATTGAATCTGCAGAGGTGCGACGACGGATAGATAGGAGTCGACGCGATGCATCGATGCATTCACAGAAGCGACGTTGAATCGATGCGGCTCGGCAGACCTCTGCGACGAGCGCTTTGATCAATGTCGCAATATCTTTGATATGTATGAATCCGTCTATTGTGCGAAGACGTATTTGGTATCATATTGAGTTTGAACGCCAAATGATCTGTTATATCAAATGTGATATTGAAGATACAATAATGTACCTAATATGATATGATTTTCAATAGTAGACATAAATTTATTTTGTTTCATATAGTACATGATATTATGCGAACTAATGTTAAGAACATTTACATACTTATTGCATAGCAACAATGTAAAATCTAAAAGCAATTATAGGTCCTTAAAAGGCACATACGTATGTATTAGTCATATAATTTTAATCGCAAAATACTATCAAACCATAAAAATTGATTGATGTCGAAGTGAATCGATTCATAAAATGAATAAATGTAATCGTCGGAACTCATCCGGCGTGACGAGTTAATCAACCTCATCGGATCTCGATTATAATTTGTAATAATGCATTTCTTCGACGCTTGTTCGCACACTGTAACAAATTAATAGAACCGTAAACGCACGCAAACACTAAAAAGTTAAAAATGCTAAGTTCTAATCACTGCTTATTAATTACAGTTTTTTGCTAAGCGGAAATGGAAGCTATTGATTTCAAACGCAAACGAGCTGCCTGTGGAATTGATTTCTTTATTTATGTTGCAAGAGAATCCATAACTTCGGTCAGTTTGACAGAAACTGCAGCAAACTTTGTTTGGACGGGTCGCAACTTACCATTTAACATGTCAAAAGTTCAAATTAAGGGGCTTTCTATAGCCACGCGATTCGATAACTTCCGCTAAATTATTTCAGTCACTGCTGTACACCGTTTAGTTTATTCACAGAAGACTATAATTATGTTGGCATCTTAAGAAGAATGTCTCAATAAACTTAGGAAGATGCAGGGCTCAGAATCACAAGACGAATTAATTCACAAGCCAAACTGAAGTGCAGCAGGTAGGTAATACCTGGATGCAAATATAATAATCCTCGAACATCGGGGGAGGCACTGTTTAGCATCTGCTATCGTCTGCATTAAGTTTCAGTTCGCTGCAACGGGGTTTCGTATTATAGAGGATTTGCCAGCGACGGGCACACAAAGGGATTAGGCGCCGATGTACTCGCGCTTATTAACATATGTTTAAGCACGTGTTATCCGGGGAACAGATTAGCTGCGAGCGAACGAGTACCCGTGTCATTGTAGGTGGTTAATTATTTAAAATGAAGTATTATACAGCAATAATATGCAATGAACATGATATAGAAAATTAGTTTATTAATCTTTAACAATTTTAATAGTTTAAATCAAATCACATTTTTTATTAGGTACCAATAGAG
Organism: Leucoptera coffeella; assembly: GCA_030578115.1. Classification (NCBI taxonomy): domain Eukaryota; kingdom Metazoa; phylum Arthropoda; class Insecta; order Lepidoptera; family Lyonetiidae; genus Leucoptera; species Leucoptera coffeella. The sequence goes on along the minus strand of JAMBLF010001480.1, from coordinate 11,533 downwards.
CTCACCCAGACACTGAAATGAAGTTCTTCGAACCTAGGGCTTTTATACTCCTATGCAATGGCTAAAGGTTGTTATGAACATATCTCATATTATTTCACATATAAAGGCTGACTGGTGCAGATTACCTTCTGGGCCCTTCCCTGTCAAAGATGCCTGTGGAGAGGCATGCGGCCGCACGAGGCGAACCCGTGTCAGCCACTGGCCATTTAAGTAATTGGACGTCGGGTTTCCACATCAATACGCGGCCCAAACTCAATCTCACAAGCCCCGATCTATTCATTCGTAGTACCAATTCACTGTTCGAGAATATCGGATTCCGACAGGGTTGTCAAACTTTTACACAAGCCGAATAAACAAAACAGGAGGCAAATTTGACAGGAATAAATAACACCCTCAGGTGTGTGCCCTCTTGTAAACGAGAAGTGTAAACGGCGGAGGGAAAGAAAGCGCCGCGCAATCTGTTACACTTTAGGGCGCCTTAATAATTACAAGTAGCCATTCATTCCAATTAAGGAAAGTCTCGAGCTATAAATCCCCGGGCGGCCGCGACGCTCGTGAGCCGCGTCGCTTGCGTAAACAGGCAAGAGGCAGGGTTGCCGACGCGCCCTGGAAATATGCCCTGACATCTTAATGAGCCCAGCCTTAATCGCTTCCATTACGAGTCTAATTGAATGGGCAAAGTCGAGAAAGGCGTATCGGCGAAATAATAAACGCAAATTTATTCCGAGTACATTTTTTCCCGGCCATCTATTAAATAAAGAAGTGGCGGAGAATGCTAAGCAAGGTTGAGCGGTCGCCTGCGAGTTTTCCACTTGAAGTGGCTTCCGAGGGGGTGGGGAGGGGGGCGCGACTCCGATAAGGTGCGCCGATGAAGATGCGAGATGCGCGCCTAATGAACCGCCCGAGAGCGTTTTTCCACCGCCCGACTCTAATTCAATATTAGGCGACCGACCACCTGCCATCAATCCGCGCATTATTATCTTACCGCAATAATATCTCATAGCTCAGTCGCGACTGCACCTAGCATATCGCTTACTGCGAATTAATTATCTGCCAACTCCTGGGGAGAAGCGAGTTTACGTTGGAGCGCAAACACGGGTGGAGGCTGCGTCGTCACCCGCGGTGCATGTTTTATGTCGATCGCAAACAGCGAAATGAAGCGTCTCGATCGCGCCCCGAGAGGGCAAACAGAGAGGCGCAGCTGCCACCGTGATTCGCAATAAAAACAGTCGCGAAGACGCGCTTGGCTCACTGTATTGCGGCGAGGTGAGGAGGAGCCTTGGCGATTGGCGTCCGGCTGTTTGCACAGATGCTCGTTTGCTCACTTGATAGCTCTGCGGCCACCCCGCGCATACCTGGCGAAACTTTTCCCCACGGTAACTGCTTCGTAAGCGAGCCGCTCGCTTCCTTATCTTATTTCTTGTTAAAGCGAAGTAAGAAGTACGAGTTGAGAGACTTGCTTGCAGCGAACTTTTGCTTCAATGGAATAATTTATTAACATAATGTGGCACGGTGCGCTAAGAACACAGACGCTGGGGAGATTATTAGACTATCTATTAGGTAGAGTATAGCCCAAACAGGAGTTCCTGTTCCTCGCCCAATAAGGACGAGACTGAGTCAATAACCCCATCATGGAAGCAGACGAGCCTATTTCATTCAACGCATTATGTGACGACGGATACTATCAATCAAAATTCCGTGATGTATTTGCTAATAAATCAGCTATCTACGAGTTGGCTAGTGACGTATTTTATAAATCCTGTATGACCAATCTTTTGATGGATTGAATAGTCAATCTTATCCAGAGAGAGACTAAGTATCCGGTCATTTCTTTCGATAGCTTTATGAATACATTATTCATTCTTTACTGAACCAACTTTTGATAAAGACGTATCAATACCTAACTGGAGATGCAAGTGAAGTCCATATTCCGAGCTAACAATAATGCAGAAGATCTTTTTCCGAACAGAATTGAAATAAATTGAAACGCCAACCAGCAACGACGCGAGCAAAGGCTAGGGCTGCAAACGCAAAACAAAAGACACAAGATTATCTTTTTAAAATAATATGCTTTTATCATTATTATATGCACATTTGTGAATTCAATAATTTTATGATAGCTTTGTGTTCAAGTCGGTAATTCTTATTTAAACCTTTAAACAAAATTAATATGCCGATGTAGATGATTAGCTAGAAATAAAACTTGTATTTATTTATTTAGTGAAACAACAGTTACGATTTCTACCAAATATTGTCTTAAATCAATTTCCAAATATACATTCCGAATATTTAACCATCAAAACGTCCTATAAGACTTAAACCCCAAACCCCCCAAAACAAAATTCATTCAAATAAAAAAAAAGCCCAACGCCCTTCACTGGGTGGCAGCTAGAAGTGGGTTAGTGCTGTACAAAGACAATGTTACAGTCGAGTCGAGTCGAGTCGGTATCGATTCGCTTGCATTCGGCACAGATGTGCGGTGCAACGCAGGGTGGTGAAATGGCGACACCTCCGCCCGTCTCGGGGTTACACGCTCTGCCCTCTGCAGGGTGCTACGGAAACTTATTTGAAACTGCCTTATGAAAGTGGTTTGAGCTTTCTATTATTCTAGGAATCATATTTAATTGATAATTAACCATATCATATTTAGAACTTGAACTTAATTGTTTTTCCAGACTTGTAAATTTCAATACTTTATATTAATGATACATAGTTTTGCTTGATACAATATAAGTCTTAAAAGACAGTTACTTATATAATCACAATTTTGTATACGCTAACTTACTATCAAATATATAGACGAAATTTTGATGTCCAATTATGTCCTTCTTACAAAGTCATTTATAGGCAATTCCTAAACTAGAAACAAACATTGCTATCTTTCCTTTCCTTACAAGTTAACTTAGTAATACCTCGAAGGCTCCGTAGCACCCTGTAAGCCGCCTCCCACTTGTTTCACTCCACGTTCCGCCGTGTTATGAAATCAACGTGCTCAAAGTGAAGAGAGTTCCACTAACCCTACACTACAAGCTCTCGAGTGGAATTTTTCTCTCAAAATATTCGTTTGCTTCACCAGTACTTGCCTACCGCTTTTGAGGGCACATTTTTACTAGATTAAAGCCTTGAGTTGGTATATTTCTATGCGAGGTTTCCGAGATGTGATTGACTAAGAAATGTATTTTTATATCTAACATATTTATACCGTTCTTTATTAAAAAATATATGATTTTAATGTAAACGCAACACAAAGTTTAATTGAATAATTAAACTAATAAAATAGAGAACTTTGTAACTTAAATTAGTTATTTACTTACATGTCTTTCTTCCGCAGAGCTAATACCTGTAACAGAAATGAATTCATAAATATTGGTTTATCTCGAGACGTTGAAAATCGTATTAAGTTTATGTCTGACGTAAAATGCTAGGGGAAAAGCTATCAGGGTTCCCACCCTCTTTAAAGGTCCGAATACTCTATTATTCACCCTCACGTAGCTTAGCAAATCAGTTCCAACGTCTAAGTGGGTAAAGCTAACATATTTTATTGCGTGAATGATATTTATAACATCAGGAGTCCCTGAATTCGTAAATACTTAATACATAGTTAACACTGTTTAAAGTACAGGTACTTAACTGCTTAAGTTGTATTTATTATGAAACACAGCATATTATAAAACAGTTAAGCTGAGTAGATCCATAAAAAGTTGTATAATAGACTATAAACGATTCTCCAAACATGTAACACATGTAATTAATAAGCTACGTGAAATTTATAGCTTGAAAAACGCCTGATCTATCACGTTTCACTCATATGGAAACGCGTATTAAATAGTTCCACAAATTAATTCGAAGCCATTCCGACTAATGAATAATTCAATTAGTTCCAACCATTATGAATATCGATATTTAATATTGTCATCGGTCACTAAATGTGATTATTGTTAAAAATATAATTGGGGAAATTATTGGCTTAACCTATTTGCATATATTTGGACAGATTGACATGCGCTGGAACAATAAAATACTGAACGATGTCTATTATGTAAAATCGTATTGTGATTTCCAACAGCAGAGTTATTTAGTACTAGTATCACAGATAATATAATATTGCGAGTACTAGTCCAAAACAGTTACAGATTCTCGTCACGCGGAGCAATCATGTTCAAATTGGGAGAAGTCTGTTTGTAATATTCTCGAGAACGATCTTATTCAAATGGCAAGATCATAACTGTATCACAAAATACGGGTTCTTATTTAGGACTGCGAAATCTCATTGCACCCTACACAGGTAAACTATATCAAAACTCAGTCATGAATGTTTAATAGGCAAGTTCGTCTGAATATCCCGTAAGCAAACACCCAAATCCTTGTTGAAAACAAACGGGAAGCAAGTCTGCAAACGATCCCTAATAATTCAAGCAGTCTACACTATATCCTGGTGGTGGTTAAGTGCCCATGAATATTGCAGGAGACGTGTCCGCCCCACTCAGAACGGCTCGGCGTGTCCCTGGGGTTCACGACGTACTGAATTACTGACTTACGCCGATTGCCGCTTTATTTACCAGCTATCGCCGACCCGGTTTATGTGTTTGCGGCAACGCTACTTACTTAACTACTGGCTGCAGAGGGAGTTTAAATTACGCATTTGAATGGTTCGCTAACATGCGAAATAAGTATGAATAGGAATTCAATTGGAATCAAGAAAGGCGTATAATAATATAATTATGCACCAACAGTGTGTGTATGACTGTTACTCACGTTCATAATACATAATAAACAGCATATATTCAAATACAACTATAACAAAGACACTAAAATGTTTAAATCCGCCACCCTATTTTAAATGAACTATAACCGCTTGATATCGATTCGAACAGGTGGCTAAAGCAATCCAAGTAACCAAGTTAGCGTGGCCGAAGTTAACCGTTGCGAGCCAGCCCGAAGCCACGTTGAGGGCATCTCACACATGTCAAATTAGACGGCGCTGTCTACCCGAAATGGCGACGTCAATCCCTGAGTGAACTCTCGTGTCGAGGGCTCCCTTTAAATGAGAGAGAAGATTTATTTATGAGACCCACTCAATTTAGAAGGCGATCTGGTTCTTTTGTTTTGGCAACAGCGCTCGAAGGCCGTTCAAGGGCCATCTTTAACAGGATCGTTTACAGGTTTATGGTGCTATTGTGTGGTATGTAGTGTGAATGGGATAAAGAATTGTTCTATTAAGACATGAGATATTTATAGATTTTGTCAACCTCTTTTTCGATTTATGTGCTTGCATCATCAAATAAACCTGATTGTAACAAGACAAAAAAAGCTAGAATCAATAGAAGAGGAATATTACTCATGAAAGTATTTAATATGTATGGATTCTATACAGTGCGTGGCTATCCTGTCTAACAATACTAATTGAGTCAATCTTGCACTCGAACAATATGTACATCAGCATCTATTGCAAGAGCACTAAATATGAGGCGGAGGTTCTCATGTTAATAGGCTCCTATCGACGTCGACGGATCCACTTTACGAAGCCATATCGGCGTGTGCGTGTGCCAAAGCATTAGCACATTGCATTTGCTCAATTAATTCGCATGCAATAGCCTCAATAATTGGCCAGGGCATAACTGATATCTCTGTCCGCCTGCTGCAATTAACATGGCGCATTGGCCACGCATCTGTATCGGCCACTGTTTGTTATTCTTAAGCGCAGACCCTAATTGATTCTCATTAAGGCTGGGGAACAACCGCGCCTTGTTTACTCCGGTGCCCCTGCATAATTGAGCGTACATTACTACGTACCTCTGTATTAACTGAGAAACTTTATGGTAAATAGACCAGGCTAAGCTGATCCCCGCCAAGAGCCACGGCGGTGCGTGTCAACTACAAGCTGTTACGGCAACATTAGTACACGAGAGAGCACACACTCGGCTCCCGCAAAATTACGTTACTAATTGAGTAAAACACGCGGCGCCCGCCAAGGAATAATTAATTGGCCCGGGGCACCTGAGAGGGAGAGCCACGTCACTACACCGATAATGGCACGAATTAGCCAACCAAGTGGCGAGGGGAGGGGCGTTAATCTGGAACAAGCGGAGCGCAGATTACCGCTTGCTTTTGTAATTAACTGAAGCGAGTGAGCCCCAAATCCATTTCTATGTTACATTTTCATTTGCGGACCTCGCCGGCTTCCAGCGGATTATTTGCGACACACCTGACCCTTTCTGGTGCTGTTGGCGCAAATAAAGCGACGGCCTGCATTAGTCTCAGCTGCATAGAGTCTAAATAAAACAATTCAGAATACACGAACAGAAATAAATACACTAACGTCTCGACTAAGGGGCGCTTTGGCATCTGGGGGCAATACGGCCGTCAGCGTTTCGTAAACACGCAAACATTGAGTTGAAAAAGCCTCTGGAATTGTGTATTGAATCCGCATTGGGATCAAACGAGACGGGGCGAAGCTCATTCGGCCCACTCAAGATTATAAACACAGAGCAAACAACGCTCCCGACAAAATCCTATTTTAACATAAATGGTTTCTTAATACCTACAAGTACATGGTGTTATTATTATTTATTAGGATAGTTGGTTAAATCTCTTACCATTTCCCTTTTCATCAGCTCGATGTAGTTCCGGTGGTTTGGCCAGAACTGACAGAGGGTGGTGAGGCACGCCCAGGCCCAAGAGTCCAGCCGGCGGCAGCGCCCCCTGGCCCAGCAAGGGCAGCGGCGGCGCCCCGTGGGGGGGAAGGTGCGCCGCGTGCATCTGCTGCAGCAGCCGCGGCAGGTCTGGCCTCTGTTGCTGCAACAAGGAATACTCAACTTAAAATCGGTGTGACCACATGCAAATTATACGTCACAGGCATCTTTACAAACTCCGGCAATAAAGCTAAGTACCTCTATTCATGAGGGAGATGTAAAATCTATGGCATTAAAGAGGCCCATCGGCTTAGAAGAGATCATTATCCCTATCAGTCGAGAAGCAGAAGCCGTCGAACATTAACATGCCATATTGAGGGCGGCAAATCCCAAAGCTCAAGGGGCATAAAAGCAACACGGCCGCCGAGCGACGACAGTCAAAGTGAATTGATGTGTCGCCGCAGAGCGCCGTGCATTTTTAAAGCGCGCCAGGCCAAATTAAAAAGTCCTCCACGGATCCCCCTACACCGCGATATTTTAAATTTTAAATGAGAGAGCGCTCCGGCAACTGAGCGAAATTGATTACTCCTTCGCCATTATGCTCCTTTTTTCGCTTTTTCTGGCATCTCGTTCCATCAAGCATTATTATCATCCGTCCTCCGCGGAGGGGGCGCCGATGCTAGCGCTGGAATAACTATATCGACACTTCTATTGTATTGTAGCATTATGCACCTGTTTGGCAACGCAAAATGTAATATTGATGGGTGCACCCTCCGCGCGGTCGGCGGCGAGCGTTTTCCGCTTGGGCGGACACCTTTTTTCGAACAGTCGGAAATTAATTGGATTTTCGCTGAGGGTGAAACATATTTTTTATTAGCCGTTCGCAGCGGTGATTTATTGTGTGTCAAAAGGTGGCGAGCGCCACTTAGCTCGAGTGCTTTCACGGAGGGATATTTTCAATTCCGAATTAGTTCCGTTAAAACGATACGCGACTGTGCGTGCCTTCACAAGGAATCATTCGCTCAAGAGGCTTCACACGAACACCCACGATGAATATTTCCTGTCATGCATATTAACGAAATATTTAATCAACGCATTACATTATTTAATCAACATCCAGATTAAAGTGATGAGGTACCTCCCTTCAATGTTTGTCGTAGCTAATAGCGCGAGTTTAAGCAACGGTGACTTATAATTCACAGAGAACTATTTATTTACGTCGGAAGGCGAGAGGTAATTAGAGGAGGTCGCCGGCGGAATCTGAATTATACAAACAAAGCCGCCGGCATAATTACGGCTCCTGGCAGCGCGTCGGTGCGGCGCTCGTGATGCGATCCGGCTCATCGAGGGCTCTCAGCGCCTCCCTGCCACCCCTCGCCTCATTGTTATGAATGACAATAACGTGGCGCTGATATCTCTGCCGCCGAACGATCTTTTTCCACCGCGCATAATTCGGACGCGATTAAATAACGGAATGGAGCTCAGTTTCCCGCAGCCCTATTTGGAACTCGTTTCCTTTTATGAGGTGTAATTTGGTCTTTAATACTAAAGTGGATGTAGACAATGCTTATATAGTTGAATAAGACGTCATAAATCATGATAGCGGTTAACAAAACAGCTGTTGTGCAGACTACCTTCGTGATTTTCTTTTGCAAATTAGGACAGAACCTCAAAAGCTTATCCTCTTATTTCGCCAAACTAAGGGCACATAAAGAGCGATCTGTTGAAGGCAATTCGCTTCGCAATGTCTTTCAGACGCTATTCAAGCGAATCTTCAAATGAAAGTAAAAAGGCATCCAGCACAAAGGGAAAGAAAAAGACAGGTGGGCATCTGCGGAATATTAAAAAGGTATATTCTAATTCAGAGTAGGGGCGTGTTATGGAGGTTTTCACCAACGAATTCTGGCTGAGCTTCCATCTCAAGATAAACGTGCCCAATTAGGTGGAACCTTTATGGTGGGGTAGTTGGTGGCGCTCGAGGGTCAGGAAACGCTGGTGTGTGGAGGCTCGGAGTCTGGGAGAAAAATGCTCAGCCCCTCTCGTTCAGGTTTTCACGCTACATTTGCTGCGATATCCATACTCCCTTAATGCGCATTTTATCCGCATGCCGTGCTTTCGCGCCAACGTCGTTTGTATGTTTGCTCATATGCACATTTATTTTTAATAAGGCTTAGCCGCACGAGCTCTGTTCTTCCTTTTAGGACTAACATTAGAGCTCAAACATTTTTAAGCTTACATCTTTGGCACGTATGTATCCTAATCTCAAACATGTTGTAAACTAGCTACTTTGGACAATAACGTAACGAGCAAGGGATATTAGTAATTTCTAAGGCGTTTTAGGTATTAAGTATTTTATGCTTTTATTTAATATCACTGCCCGTTTTTACAACAAACCCAAATAACCACGCATAGTTGTCAAACTTCAGTATTAATTCGCCTCATAACATATCATTCACAATAGCTCATCCATAATGCATGGACGCCTCAAAAGACAGAGAGAGGAGAAGGCGCTAGTGCCACCTCTCGCTCTGCCTGGGCGAGTGGCTCCTAACAGCCGCTCTCCAGAGTACATTGGGCTGATACTCGCGTAATGGCATCTGGAGAGCTATTTGCATTTTATGGTTGCACTCGCAAATCGCGGACAGACGGAATTCCACTGTTTTATATCTTCGTGCTACTTAGTTTACTATTCACGAATTCCGTTTTATTGTGTGCTAAACCTAGTTGTTGATGGAATTTGAACTACTGTTCGGTGACTGCCGTTTCCTGCAGCCTGAGCATTCGTTTCACAACGTTTTGTTTGCACGCTAACTTTGTTGGGAATTGCTTCTGATAAACGTTCGTTTTTATATAATTATGATAAAGAGGTATTTAGTCTAAGCTTTTATCTAAAATGTTCCACGTATTTGATTATGGTTGATCATTGTGTGGATTTGGGGTTATATTCATGTACTTTTTATCAAATTAATAACTCATTATCACTTCAACTTACTAAAAACTGACACAAGCTATTTTACACGTTTGGTAAATAACTGGCTGGCTGACATTATTCTAATCTGCACATAAAATGTTTTACAGGCAAAAAATGTATGTTAATTGCACCAAACGGACTAAACTTAAGTGCATTAAAAAGTTAGTGTTCAAAAAGGTCAGTTCTATTTACATCGCCCTAATGGCTATAATTTGTTACAGTCGTCGGTCGACCTGTAGCCCAGTTATTTAGCTGCTCGGTCAGTTTAGTCATTAAAAGGTATTCGGTGTTTACTATGGGCAATTTATTTGTACGCTAAGCTTTTTTGCTTGGCCACACTCTGATATTTATGTTGGCCGCACTTCTTTGATCTTCTAGTCATTAGCGATACTTTAGATATAGTACTCGTAATTAATTTATTCTCGGATTCTGTTATATTTACAGATGCTTATTATAAGCTATTTTCACTGACAAAAAAAGTAAACATAAGAACACAATTTTAGGTTAAATTTAAGAAGAGATTTCTAAAAATAATTTGATGAATCAAACATTCATATATACTCGTATGTAAGACAAGAGTAACGTTGTCTACAGGGAAAATGTTATACCCACGTATCCACGAAATATTAAGTTACCGCATCTATAGGGTGGAATACACTGGCGCGGTTGTTGATGTGTTATTTGCGCCGAAACGTGCGCTGATCGTTCAACCATGAACCCCGGGGATATAAAATGAGAATATGGCTCCATGCTTCGTTTACAAATTGCGAGTATCCGAGCTTTATAATTTATAGATCGACCAATGTTTGATTCGTTTTACTAGTGCGTGAATAATAATTCTTTGTAAAGTGAACAGTTTGTGTGGGTCATTTTTACTCTTAATTAGGGATACACTGAAAATGGCAGTACTAAGTATTATCTAAAAGCACAAATATTTATACATGAATTAATCTACTGCTACTATAATATTATATCATACCTTCGTATACCTTACTAAGGATAGCGTCAATAAGGATACTAAGCTGTCTTAATATTAATTCTATTTATTGGATGAAGTAATATAATGGTTAGTGCACTCCACTTGTCACGTTTAAACGCACCCGTACTTTATATATAAGGCGGGGGCGCGTTTACGCACCATTAGTCGGGTGCGAACACCATTGTAGCGAGGGATTTCATTTACAAAACAACATTGTAAACGTTATACTTTCAAAATCACTTTATATCGCATTTACGCTTGTCGTGAATTCTATACTCGGCTACATAAACATGTTACAACTTTTCATGGAATATGTAAACACAATGCTGTAGTCTATATTTTATTAAGAGTAAATAAAAAAACGTAAACTATGAGTAATAGAACGAGTGAATATATTCTACTACTTTTAAACAATTGACAACCTAAACACCTGAACAAATCGAGATGAAAAAAATAAGGAAACGTATTACCACAGAATACAACATAACGTAAATGTATGTATTTTACACCTCATACACTACTAAAGCGACAGTGAGCACATTAAGTCCTATTACCCGAAACAAGATAAAACCGTTCTCTAAATAAAGGCCGAGTTGAAACAGTGCAGAAGCCAATAAAAAAGCCTCACTCGTAAAACTGATTACATAATTTCATTGGGGGCAACGTGGAAGGAAAACAAACACAGGGAGAGAAGTTAATGCCAGTCAGCATGCAGCCCCCTCTTTATTGCCTAGAGCTTGCACAAGAGGAGACTATGGGAAAAATAATGCTTTTAAATATGACACATAGAGGTCGTTATTAGTGATCTTAAAGGCGATATTATAATTAGAAACCAGCGGGGTTAATTACTCTTGGAACCTGTCACTTCAACTGCTGAAAAGTTGTTTCTAAGTGGGTGTACATTGAATACTTATTGCGAATAAAATGCGACTCTACTCTAGAGGCCTAATA
>JAMBLF010001479.1:0-49237 GCA_030578115.1 Leucoptera coffeella | reverse complement strand
AAAACTCAGCCTAGCTCATCAAGAGAAGCCTGAACAAAACAAACAACTAATCAACTGAGTTAAACAGAAACTTTTGACTCGTTAACCCTACAAAGCTTGGTATTCGGTTTTATTTTTACAGGGTCAAGAGTCGACCGTTTCTGCCAGGCTGACACGGAATGGGCGTACGTAACCACAACCCTAAAAACAAAATGAAGGGCTTCTATGGTTGCTAAATAGGTACTGATTTTCTGGTAAGATTTCTCTTAAGATTGTCCCTTTTGCGGTTGACAGGAACTTAGAAACAAACGATCAAGCTGAACGTCTGTAGACGTAGTTTAAAAAAATATTATAAACACTATGCTGACACAAATGCTGACCACGAACGAAAATGTTTTTCATATTTTATTATTCCTATTAAGTTTCTGTTTATCAAGAAAGTGATAAGGGCCTTTGCAATTGCGAAGATGGACATTAGAACCTCTGACTACCCCGCGTCCGTCAATGGTCGTGAACGTGTTTGTCTCTTTGATATAAGGACGAGAAGGTATATTTATGGATAAAGTGTTATAAGTATATATTATTATACAGATATGTCAAAAGTGATAGATAAAAAACCGTGCTATGCTTGGCGTGAAAAAAATACCGTTCTTCCATGCATGTCGTATGAGGCAACTAAAGGACTAGGAGTATATAGAATTTATTGGGCGATGTACTAGCAGCCTGTCACCAATGTTCCGTATGACATCAGAACCGCAATATTAATGCTAAACAGTGACCTAGGAGAAATATCTCTTAGGCATCCACTCCTAAAGGTATAAAGGACGTGAATATATGTATGTACTAGTGACCCGCTCCGGCTTCGCACGGGTATAAAATATATAGCCTACTCTACTATTTAATGGATGTTATTATACATATAAACCTTCTTCTTGAATCACCCTATTTATTGAAAAAACCGCATCAGAATCCGTTGCGTAGTTTCAAAGATTTAAGCATACAAAGGGACATTGGGACAGAAAAAGCGACTTTGTTTAATACTATGTACATGTATGTCTGATAGCAAAATAGTATACATGTGTGCACTCACGCCAGACTACATCATTTAGGTGGAAACCCACCCGGTTTATCAACGCAAATGGGTTCGGTTGTGTAAATTCATTTTCTAAACGGATAATGTGGTTCTCTCCGCTACTGCGACAGATAAATCTACCTGCTTTGTGCAGTTAGCTTAATGCCCTGATAGGGAAGATGGAAATCTGTTACTATAGTTGACTGAGGTTTATTCAGTACTTAATGGAGTGTCAAATAAACATTAAAAATTTAGCGGAGCGATTCCAGAACAGCCCAGATCTCGACCGAGTCGAAGGCCTTCTCGTAATCCACGAAGGCAAGGCACAGCGGCCGGTTATACTCATGGGACTTCTGTATAACCTGCCGCACCGTGTGAATGTGGTCTACGGTACTATAGCCTTTTCGAAATCCGGCCTGCTCCGGCGGCTGGAAGGCGTCAAATCTTGAGGCCAGACGATTTGTAAGCACTCTCGAGAACAACTTGTAGACGTGGCTTAGGAGCGCGATTGGTCTATAATTCTTCAGTAGGGCCTTGTCTCCCTTTTTGAAAAACAAGGCCACTACGCTCCCACTCCACGCCTTCGGAGTAGTCCCATTGGCTATGACGGAATTAAACAAATCCTTGAGCCTCTCCAGGAGCGGAGATCCTCCCGCCCTGAGAAGCTCAGAGGTGATTCCGTCCTCGCCGGGAGCCTTCCCATTACTAAGTTGTCTGAGAGCACTCCCAACCTCGTCCACGTCCACGAGGTGGAAGATCGTCCGTGAAATGGCGCACCAATGCAGCTCTTGGGTCCCTCGTATCGGGTGGGGGCCTCGTGGCATGCGAGGCGTATAAACGGCCGTAGAAGCTCTCAACCTCGGCCAGAATCCCTGGAATTGAGGTGACGGTCTTGCCCCCTGAGGATTTCAGCTTCGTCAGACTAGATCGACCCATTCTTTTATTGAAGACTTTAGACCCCCGGTTTAGCTCAATAGCCTCTTGAATAATTTGAGCATTAAAGCTTCGGAGGTCACGTCTCACCGATTTTCGGATGGTCTTGTTGAGACGTTGGGTGTCTGACGAAGCTCCCTCTGACATTGTGCGTCGAATCCGCATCAATTCCAGGGTTGCGCTTGAGAGCTTAGATTTTCGGCTGCCTCGTCCTGCCTTGAAGTGTTTCCCACCCACTTCACGAAGAACCCTCACTACATCATCCAGGTTCTCGTCAACATTTGCCGTGGCCTTTAGTGCATCGAAGCGATTGCGTAGTTCCAACTGGAACGCTTCAGAGCCGTGCACGGATTGGAGCATCGTTGGGCGAAGAACGGATCGCGTCAGACGACTTCTCTCAGCCTTGAAGTCAATACTCAGGATGCCTCTCACTAGTCGGTGGTCGCTGCCGGTTTTGAACCTGTTGACCACTGAGACATCCCTGAATATGTACCTCTTGTCCGCTAAGATAAAGTCGATCTCATTCTTCGTCCCACCATCTGGGCTATGCCAGGTCCACTTCCTATGGGGCTTCTTCCTAAAGAATGTGTTCATACAGAACAACCCCTCTTTGTCCAGGAAGTTGACCAGCATTTGCCCCCTGGCGTTTCTGCGTCCAATTCCGTGCGTTCCAATACGCGACTCGTCGCATTCGCGCACTCCCACTTTGGCATTGAAGTCCCCCATGACAACGGTGTAGTGGGTCTTGGTGGTGTTATGCATCGCTTTGGCGATATCTTCATAAAGCACCTCGACCTCACTGTCCGAGTATGCCGACGTCGGCGCATATACCTGCACGACCTTAAGAGAGTATCTCTTGGTCAGTTTCAGTACAAGGTACGCTACCCGGGTTGACACACTCGAAATCTCCAGCACATTGTCACGGAGAACCTTGTTGACGAGAAAGCCCACGCCACCCTGAGACCGCTGGGCGCCCTCCCGGAAGTAGAACAGATGGCCTGACTCCAGGGTTATGGTGTCCTCACCCTGTCTTCGGACTTCCGATAACCCTAGAACATGCCACCTTATGTTAGATAGTTCCACTTCCAGTTGCGCCAAGCTCTCATCCAGCCGCAGACTCCGTCCATTAAACGTCGCCAGGGTCAGTTTGTGGCAGCCGTCCGTAACCCGGGGATTCTTAGCACCCCCTGCCCTACCGTAACCGAGACCTCTGCCATGGTCCAGAATAGTAGGGCGACCGGGAACTGGGGGCCAACCTTTTGTGTTGTGACTCATTGGGGGTTGATGCCCATACTCACCACGCTGGGCAGGCGGGTTGGTGAGCGCAGAGCATAGTTTATCGCACCAGTGACGCTGCTGCCCGTCACTGGCCTGATGTATTTAGCTATGCTAATTTCGGAAATGGTTATACCGCCATTTATCGGTCGCCAGAGCCTCGTTCGTTGGTCAGCAGGGTGCACCACGGGCAGGTGAGGTTGACTTGAGGCACTTGGGTGATGAGTGTGCCTCCTTGCACCCCAGTTTTAAAAAGAGGAATTCGAGATGTTTAACGTCTGATAGATTAAAGATATCACCTCGTAACACTGTGGTGCGAACCAGAGGCCCCGAGTTTGATTCCTGGTGGAGGCAGAGTAAATATTTCTGAAATATACGTAGATAAGTACCATCTACACACGATACTTAATCAGGGTCTTGTTGAGCAATCGGTTTTAACGATGTCCTACATTATTACTGTTCCCAGATGTTGTACGTATATAGTCAGTCAGTTTATAAAATATCGAAAGAAAGCAGTTGATTATATATTATTAAACTTCCAAAAAAACATACTTCTGAAATGTTTATAACTATATTTCATTTATCTTATGGAATAGGCAATCAGGTGGACAGAGCTAGATTGACCACGTCTTCATCACGTTACGAAAATGTTTCAGTATCAAATGTGATAGATAAAACAATCATAGTTTTAAGAGATTCGCGATTTATACTCATGATTAATGACTAATAGTCTGCCCGTGACCATGGCTGCTGCAACGTAGCTGAAACGTCGGGTTAATAAAGGTAACTTTATTATATAAAAACATACGCGATAAGTCCCGTTAGTTATTAATCATGATAAAACGATCTTCATTCACATTTAATAACGCTGCCTGTTCAATGAGATAAGTAGCTTTTCTCACAGTGTTTTTCTTTCTCATCTTAATCACTTAGTCATCTCTTTCAGTATAAGATTTTTCGCCTAGTCTTCAATTTCCCTCATAAATCAGGGCGCAGACTCTATTGCTTTGAGAGAAGCTCTATAAATTTCCGCGGACACTCTTTAATATTTCTCTCGTTACATGGCTATTCCGAGCGAGTAATTTTTAATGCGCTCCTGTCTGCAAGACTGCGTTTTTATTATGATAAACATTAACAGCATTAAGGTTAGATGGTTAAATGTTTATGTATATAGTACTACGGTACCTTAACGTACCTTACGTAGAGCAAATCAAGTTTTTCTGGTCGTGGTAAATAGAGCAACTGTTAAAGTTTTTGAAAACTTAACTGCCCTTGTTCTTACAGATATCTATAAAATATTATGAACCAAGTCGAAGCAGGGGAAAGTACATTAACCATCATTTACTATTATAAATTTTATTATAATATAATTGTACATTTATTATTATAAATAATATTTTATTAGGTTGCAATTTGAAAGAACATGTAATTACTAATACGCCGACATAAGAGCAACAGCAGCTAGTTAACATTCTTTTTACGTCCCAGACTATAACGAGACAAAACATAATTTTCAAAATTATAGTAATAAAAATACATTACCAAAATGCGTCAAATACTACGGTGAATGAAAACATCGTGAGCAAACCTACCTGGTCCCCGAACAGAAATAGTTAGTGCTTGTAAATAGCGACATGGCTTGCCACCTGTAACATTGACTACTCACTATTTGGTCAAAATGTGAGTTCGTGTTAGCCATAGAATCACTACCTCCACGATTGCGGAGATGTATACCTGAATCTCTGAATACCATGGCATGGGTTAATTATCGTGAACGCGTTTGTCTTTTTTATCTTTAGAATTACTGACACCAGTATAAAAATCATTATTTTTAAGTTTTACTTAAATTTAAACAAGAAACCTCCTAACTGTAAAAATGCACAATATCCAACCGTAATTTACGCACGAAGCGATCTCGAGACAAACCGAACAAGGGTACAGAAACTCAATAAGACAGCAATATGTGGCGCAATAAATCAGAGTTCCGCTTATTATTCGCAGCGACTGTGAACGCCACTTTAGGAATGCGAAGCCAATAAGAATGGGGAGATGGTTCTAGAACGGAACAGAATTTGTTTATTCAAGTCTTGGGAATACATGTGCGAATTGGCTTTTAATCGTGTAGTTAGAGGTTGAGGTTTTAATGGATATATAAGTTTGAGAATAGAAATCAATTGGTTATTGGTTGATTGACAAAGATGGAAAAAAGACGCCTATCAAGCAGTGTACATATTTAGAAGTTCGCGTGTATTAACAAACACATATTTACAATCACGAAGATAGTAATTCTATGGCCACCTCGGAATTTACGGAATGATAAGAGGTAATTGACATTATGCTTTTAGACCCTTTTTAAGAAAATAATAAAAAAATGAATAAAAATTTCCTGTGCTAGTCTGGGACGTAAAAAGAATGTTAAATAGCTACCGTTCTTCCCGGAATGTCGTAGGAGAGGACTTAAGAGATATTATCGTCTCTCTAAGGTTCTGTCCACTCCGAAAGACATTTCGGGCATATATATATGCAATGTATCTACATTTAATTACATATAATTATCAAAAAAATACAAATAATTGCAAATATTCCGTTTATCTCTTAAAAATATTGTCTCATGTATCACAAGAACTATTGATATGATTCCATTTTCTTATCTCTGCGCTAAAATCACCTCTCAAATTTGGTAGAAAGTAACCCAACACTGCATTTCATATACGTCCTGGCCAGTAAAATAAATATTTCGATGCAATAAAATTGTCAATAATACGTGTACGATGTTGGACAGATTTGAACCAGCATTACAAGCAAAAGTTTATTTTGGACGCTGGAAATGTATTTGAACGGAATTTCTTCGGGACAAAAGCCACTTGGCTAAAGGCATGCCGGACACTTAGACGATTCAGCTTTGATCCTCATTGAAACTGGAATTTCAAAATATAACTTACCTACTTTGTATTTTGAGGTTCTGTAAAGAATATCTATTTCAAATTAGCCTTAAAAACATTATGAATTTAGTAATGAAAGCTTTTTTAAATAAATATTTTTGATTTATAAAAGATCTATAGCTTAGTACATCTTTTAAGACATTTGTGATGTTATAGTACTAAATATAGTTTTAAGAGATTCGCGATTTATACTCACGATTGATAACTCATGAAAAGGTAACTTTATTATATAAAAACTTACGTGATAAGTCCCATTAGTTATTAATCATGCGTTATAGTACTAATTTTATAGATATGTGTGATGCAAGAGAGATTTGTCAGGATCGTACAAATGGAGTAAACAGTAAGCTTCAAGGAATTGAAATCTTAATCATAAGCGATTATAAACGATATTTATCAAGCTAATTACTTATATAAAAAACACACTGTTTTTGAAAGAGCTTAATTTTATAAGTCCGGTTTTCACTTCAATTAGTCACACTACTACATTCCTTACGGAATAGGCTCAAACTATCGATCGCGCCCTGAGGAATCCTGACCCATCATACATGCTCTTCTATTCTTCACACACCGTCCACCCGCCTTATAAGAATGTCTCCAATTGAATTGTACAAGTTCTACGCGGCTTACCCCGTCCAACTCTACCTTCTATTTCGGCTACACAATAACCAATGTCCGTCAATAAAATATAGTTATCAATGTTAATATTACCCGTAGGGACCGGCCTAATAAGACATTCAACAGTCAGATAGACGCTATATTGAAAAAAAGTGACGTTAGGAGTACCTATAACCACCGTGTGTGTATAAGACGATGTATGAGTGTCAATGAAGCGAAAGTGGTCTGTCAGGACGGGACAAATGAGGTTCCGTGATCTCCACCCCTCTACAGGGAATCAGGGGTGAAGTGTATGTATTTAATATTAATATATGCATGTAAAAGCACATAACTCAATATTTCCTCAAAAGCAGCTTAAGAGGAATGGCCCCCGATTTTCGATGTCACGTGCGACCACTCTAACGAACCGTACGCGACGGTGCCTCCCTTTTTGTCAGCCCATACTACTCTGGCATTCATATTTTATGGACTTTTATAGCTTTGAATATAATATACAGGAGCAACAACGGTGTATGTGAGTGAAGTAGAAGGGCGGTTACGTAGGGGCTGGCCCATGAATACTTATAAGATTGACGCTATATTGAATAAGGGTGACGGTAGAAGTATCCACAACCACTGAGTGTGTATGAGAAGATGTATGAGTGTCAATGAAGCGGAAGTGATCGGGTCGGGACAAATGGGAATCGGTGATTTCTGCCTACCCTTTTACAGGGAATCAGGCTGATGTGTATGTATTTAACAACTTTAGTTACTCCATGTTTTCGATATTCAGATTTTTTTAATAATTTAGTTTGTTTCCGAATTTGTATCCTACATATCTCGTTTAGTTACAAATTTAGCGCGTATATTTTATAAACATATAGTATTACCTTTGCTACCCGACGTTTCGGCCATGTTGCTATGGCCTTGTCACTTGGTTTTAAGCCAAATGCCCTTGAATTTGTCCCGTCCTAGCTGGGACGAAAAAAGAATGCTAACTACCTACCATTCTTCCCGGCATTTCGTAGGAGATGACTAAAGGACTAGGGGTAAATAAAATCTAATGAACTATGGACTAGCAACTCGTCACCAATATTTCCACATGACATCGCCACTCCAATATTCATGCTAAAAAGTGACCTAGGACATACTTATGTCTCCAAGCTTCTGCCCCACCCCTTATCGATTAAAGGACGCTAATAAATGCATTATTAGATGGTACCTGCATATGATTTTGATTAGCTACTATTGCTCATACTTACATTGTTCTGGGTATGAATGCATACAATTCTAGGATGCCATGAATAGGATATGATCACAATACGATTTGACAATGTCACAGCGGCTTACGTGAATTGACTATTGCAACATTAGTATTGCGGTGCGGACTATTGTGGGTTTGAAGGTAAAGGACTATTATAAGAAATGTAAGTTAGATAATTAAATTGACATTATATTTTGTGAATTTATCTTTTGATAGACGCCATATTGAAAAAAAAGGCTGATTTCAGAAGTACCTATAACTACCGAGCGTGTATGAGGAGGTGTACGAGTGTCAATGAAGCGAAACTAGTGAAATTATGAATATTGTGTCAACGTATTCAGTTCAGATTCTCTAACATAATAAAATAATGAAGTTAAAAACCAAAATTCAAGAAACATTCCAACTACCCCGAAAGGAATAAAACTACATGCATTTATATGTATAAAAGGAAAATCTAAATAAAACAACCATTAGTATTAAAGCTGTAGAAACGATTTATTTATACCTATACAATATTAATGTGCCACCCTGTTCAAAGAGTAGTACAAGCCCTTAGACGCCATTAACTCTGTGTGCGTACCCCGTTCGGCTACCCTGCCGTGGTGTATGACACAGATGACGTCAGCATCTCGGATTGTGCTCAATCTGTGTGCTATTGTGACGCAGGTTCTACCCGTCTTAGCCTTATCTAAGGCTTCTTGAACGATCTGCAATAAAAATAATATAAAAGTAATAAATTTAACACTCGCAATTTATACAAAAAAAAACAAACGCATTCACGACCATTAACCCTTGCGGGGCAGTCAGAGGTTTAGGTTTCCATCTCCGCAATTGCGGAGGTAGTAATTCTATGGACACTTCGAATCCGCGTGTTGACCAGATAATCAGTACTCAATGTGGCAGGTTGTAAGCCATGTTGCCATTCACAAGCACTAGCTATTACCTGTTCGACGAACAGGTAGGTTTCTTCACGATGTTTTCCCTCACCGTATAATTCGATGCATTTCGTAAATGTGTTTTCATTATCGCGATTTATACTCATTTTATAAAACAAGAAACAAAAAAAAACAAAACAAACAAACGCATTCACGACCATTATATTTATTCTCATTTTATTTATACATTAAATGGTGAATAAGGTTCTAAATATTATATTATTCATTTTATTTACAATGTGAGATCGGGTCATATCACGATAAATCAGTAAAGATATAGATACTTCTATATCAGCCGACGTTTTGACTTAGTTACATATGCCGTGGTCGCGGGAAGACTAGCGTCTCAACTAATGTCTGTCTACCTAATCTAATGTTTATTTATCGTGATATGACCTGGTCACACATAGTAAATAAAATGAATAATATAATATTTAGGATCTCATACAACATTGAATGGATAATAATTAACATTTACCATTATTAAAAAAAATTATCGCATAGAAATGAGGGAAAGCGTAGTTCTTAACTCTGCCTCCAACGGGAAGTGTACCAGTTTAATATTAAGGTTGTTAACCGATCGTGTCACGGAGATTGTGAATTGATATGTATGTGCTTAGATCAATATCAATTACATTGTTATTATAATTAGCAAGTTCAATGTATTGTCACAGATAACTTAAGATCAAAATCAGATAATTCCCGTGCTAGCTGGGACGTCGAATGAATGCTAACTAGCTGCCGTTCCTGCATGTCGTAGGGGGCGACTAAGGCGATGGGCTAGTAACCTGTCACCATGACAAACCCAATATTTATGCTAAATAGTGATCTGGGAGATACTAAATCTCCAAGGTATGTATATATGAGATGTCTAGTTTTAATTAGTAATTTGTAGTAGTACTTAATAAGTATTAGTATTTTAGTCTTTTATTGCTATTATATTTACAAAGATCCATTTCGTTATTAATACTATTAATACAGCTTAAATACTATTATTATATTGACTAAACTAAACTATTTTACAAATGTATGGATGAAACTTGTTTCTATTAAGAGTTTATTACACATAGCGTCGATTTTCCCTAGAGCAATGGTCAGAAGTTCGTATGTCCATTCGTAATAGTAGATTAAGTTATATATGAACACAACGAATAGATACCACTTTGGCTTATATTTTATAACACATATATAAAAATAGTGTGATAGTAGTGTAGGACGCCCTCCTGCTAGGTGTACCGATGACCTCAAAAAGGTTGCTGGTAGTGGCTGGATGAGGGCCTCGAATGATCGTGTTTTGCGGCGTACCCTTGGGGACGCCTTCGTCCAGCAATGGACTAGTTTAGGCTGATTGATTTGAATCTATATTGGCAAAGTCACATTGGTAGCTGATTACCAGTGAGTTAAAGTCGAAATAAATTTCATTTAGCAACAGACCAACATAATTCTCAAATGTTGATTACATGGAGTAATTAATAAAAGGAGTGGGCCTTACGCAATATTTGTATGGAAACTAGCGTGGCATTACGCGGGGTGAAACAAGGTACGCGTGATGGAGGGGGTAAATTACAACCAATCAAAACACGGCATCGGCCAATCAAATTAGATATCTTCTTTCTACTACACATTTCTAGACTCCACACCAATTAAAACACGCCATTTGGCCTCCGCACCGCGTAACGGGAACCACTCCTTACGCCGGGTCCTCTTTATATTTGGTTCGGATTGACTACCCCAATGGAATAATAGTAATGAATAGTGTTCTATATCTAACCTTTTCACTCTCGGTATCCAAGGCACTGGTAGCTTCATCCAACAGAAGCATCTTGGGCTGCCGAATAAGGGCCCTGGCAATAGCCACTCTCTGCTTTTGACCTCCAGATAACTGCTTACCCTTCGAACCTAAGCTGGTTTCGTAGCCCTGTGGTATGAAAAGATATATATAATATTAAGGATATTTGCAACAATTGAACTAGCATCTTGGTAAGTATATTTATGACTTGTGTTAAGAGTACTAGTCAAGTTAAAGTTTAGAAATATATACTTCATTTATAAAGATAAATACACTTATTTAATATTATATATTAATGAACGAACAGAATGGGCAGCAGAACTAAAGCGGTAGTTCTAAACTCTCCCTCCACCGGGAATCGAACCTTCACGATTAGCGTTCAGGTGTTTAAACGATAGCGCCACTGAGGTCGTCGTAATATTATACAGACATATAGATCCACGTCCTTTAATACCTTTCCGGTGGACAGAACCTCGGAGATAAAATATCTTCTAAGTCACTTATCAGAAGGAATATTGGGGTTGCGATGTCATAATGGGCCAAAAAATTATACATAGAATCATATTTAGCACACTGTTACACCAATTGAACTAGCCCCTAGTAAGTACATTTAAACATGAAATATAGTTCTCAACGTATATTAGAGGTCGGTTATTTCAAACAATAAACGGTTCGAGGAAAAGTGTAAATTGGGTAGCGATCTGTTTATTTATGTTCAGTTTTCTTGGAAGTTATGATTCAGACATGGAATAAATAAAAAATATGAAATAAATAAGTATTTCGTGTGCACGATGAAATTTTTATTTTGCCATAAACTAAATAGAGCCAGAAATATAGTTTTACATTTCGGTTAGGTTAGAAGGTTTTTCAAAATATTTAAGGTTACATTACAATTATTTCTACATATTGTCTTATTCAACAACCGTAACTAAATCAGCATTAAAACCTTTGTTAATTCCAAATCATTTTTTCTAAAACGCTTTCAAAGATTATAAACGTTAGTACCTCTTAGTAACTAAATTTATTCCGTGACGGTGTGGCATAAAAAAGCTAAAATATGGAGACAATAAGGGATTAGGAATCAATGAAATCTATTAGGTGATAGGCTAACAATCTTTATTATTCCCTATGTTTCATCCTTATTATTCCTTTATAGTTCTATATGCTAATATTCAAGCCAAAAAGTATATAAAGTGATTTTATCCGATGTTCTTTCTACTTACAGTCGCTAACTGTAAGAGAAAACATCGTAAGTTAACCTGCCTATCTCTCGGGATAGGTAATAGCCAGTGCCTATATACGGCGATACGCTTCAATACCTATCACATTGGGTGCTGTCTATATAGTGAAACACGGGCTTAGAGTGACCTATATCTAACATGCCATCGAAGTTTCAGAGATGGGCACTCAAGCTTCTGACTACCCCGCCACAATAAAGTAAAGTGTATATACAAGTCATGAAGCGTATGTCACGTATTTCTACCCCAAAAGGGATTAATAAACGTGAATGTATATGTATGAATCACTTCACTTACCATAGGTAGAGAAACGATAAAGTTATGAATATTTGCGCTCTCCGCCGCACTAATGATTTCGTCCATGCTAGGCGTCCTCGTATTATCACCATAGGCTATATTTTCCGCTATCGTCCTGTCAAACAACGTTGGTTCTTGCTGCACTAAGCCCATAGTCTTTCTTACATCTCTGAGGCGGAGTTTGGACACTGGGACGCCATCTTGTGCCTGTAAAAAAAATGTATATTTATTTGTCCCGTGCTCTAGTCAGGGACGTAGAAAGAATTCTAACTAGCTGCCGTTCTTCCCGGTGATTTAGGGACTTGGGGTATATGGAATCTATTGGACGATAGGCTAGAAACTTGGCAACAATATTCTATATGACATCAAAACCCAAACATGCATACTTATAAATGACCAATTTTTTTTCATGTATACGGTTCTGTAGCCCGGAAGGGATTAATGGACGTGAATGTATATGTATATTTATATGTTAGTGTATGAAGAAGTATTGTGAATGAGATTGAAGAGAAAGTGATTCACCAAACTCTAAACAAATGGTGATTTATATATGCAGAGACACGGGCATGATGTGTATATATTATGTATACTTGATTTTTTGTATTTCTTTTCAGATGAATTGAAACTTGCATATGAGTAGACGAAAAATGTGGTTGGTACCTTATGAAATTAAAGCTGCAAAATGTAATTTATATCCTTTAATATATTTAAGCCCTTTATATTTCCTATAAATTTTAAATAAATTTAAATAAAAGATACATTTGTTTGCATAGTAATCTCTTCAAAGTTATTAATTACTTAACAATTTTACTAGTTTAGCGGCCATAGGTAAAGTTTTTGCTTAACCAATTATTGTAATTTCAATTACTCTAACCATTACCGTAAGCATTTACACCATTCCTATCTCTATTCCCAACAAACGTAATCCTAACAACTCATCCACAAACAGAATCTCTGTATTCAAAGAGAAAGGGTATTATTTCCCGTCAAGTGTCAGATTTTTATCTGCGAAGCAAGCCTCGGAGCGCGCACTCTCATTTTTAATGGATTTTTTAAAAGCACTTGTTTACTGCAAAAGGTCGTGTGCACTGTATGACATTAAGGGAGTATGTAAGTTGTTTTGCTTGATTGTTTATGTTTTATAAAAAGAATAAACAATAATATACAGTAAATTATACTGTGTATATATATTATAGTAAATTCGACGTAGCTCAGTTGTTTGAGGCTTGGCTCTGTATCAGTGGGTACATTGGTAGTACATGTTCGTAATAAAAACACATTTACGAAATGCATCGTATTATACGGTGAGGGAAAACATCGTGAGGAAACCTACCTGTTCCTCGAACAGGTAAGAGTAAGTTCTTGTAAATGGCCACATGGCTTCCCACCGGTCACATTGAGTTCTAACTATCTACTACTAACTATCAGGTCAACACGTGGGTTCGAGATGTCCATAGAACTACTACCTTCGCAATTGCGGAAATGGACACCTGAACCTTTGACTACCCGGCAAGGGTTAATGGTCATGTACGCGTTTTTTTTTTTAAAAAAATAATAAACTCTAATATACAATAATGAATATAATTCGGTTCAGAAAGAGGCTGCCTCAATTGGATACAGCTAGAAGGAGCTTGAGGAGTTGGCCCATGGCAGAGTGAAGTGGAGGTCATTGCTGCAAGCTTATGAGGGCATAAAAGAAGCAACGAAGAAGAAGAATGTACAGTTAATAACTTATATCTTTTTAGATCATCAATGACAATGAATGATCAAACGCCACAAGTGGAAGTGGATCGGCCACACGCTCCAAAAGAACCGCGACCACATTCCGAGGCAAGCCCTAGACTGGAATCCCCAAGGAAAGCGGAAGCGTGGCCGCCCCAAGCAATCCTGGAGGGGGGTAGATCATCGCAGAAGCGGCGGCCATTGGAAAGACGTGGAATGAAGTCAAGTGCGAAGCCCAAGACCGATCGAGATGGCGGAGCACTGTGGATGCCCTCTCCCCATCTATGGGACATAGGACCTTAATAATAATAACAACAATGAATAATATTTCAAGATACTGTTTGGAAGGGTGGTTACTAAGCGGCCTGCCTAATAAAAACATATAACAGTCAGATAGACACTATATTGAAAAAGGGTGACGTAAGGAGTACCTATAACCGCCGAGTGTGTATGAAAAGATGTATGAGTGTGAATGAAGCGAAACTGGTTTGTCAGGATCGTGACAAATGGGGGTCCGTGATCTCTACCTACCCCTCTTCAGGGAATCAGGCATGATGTGTATGTATGTATACTGTTTGCCATTAAAAATATATTTATATATATAATATACTAGTGACCCGCTCCGGGTTCGCACGGGTATAAAATATATAGCCTACTCCACTATTTAATGGATGTTATTATACATATAAACCTTCCTCTTGAATCACTCTATCTATTTAAAGAAACCGCATCTAAATCCGTTGCGTAGTTTCAAAAATTTAAGCATACAAAGGGACATAGGGACACAGAAAGCGACTTTGTTTTATACTATGTAGTGATAATATATGTACATATGTTTTACTGTAATGCTATTTACGACTAATCACTCGTATCTTATCTCTACAAGTCCTATCTTATCTGAAGGGCATAGGCAGACATTGTCATACACGTGCTCATGGCTCGATGTTTACAAGCTTACATACAGGATATATATCAAGCCTCTGATTCTCAAAAGGAGGTATATGATATCGGAACAAATCGTAATCATGTTTGTAGTATAGATTGAATAAAAGATATGAACATAAATACGTTTAAACTTGTTAGATCTATTAATAATAGTGCACAAATAGTAAATCCAAAATTTTTAAATGTGAAGCTTCTATCTGTTGAAAATTGTGTGCAGAGTTTCTTGTCATTTTTTCTCTGCAGGCTTTTTACAAAATTCCAATAGATTTTTTCGAGTTGAACGAGGTAGGCCACATAAAACTTATACAGATCAAATAGGAAACACTCTTCTCAAGGTCGGTGTATGTAGTGTGAAGAGCAGAAGAGCATGTGTGGCAAGGTTAATGGCTGTGAGTGTCGTGATCGTTTCAGGTGGCGATCGATAGTATCTGCCTAGCCCATTAGAGACTTAGATGTTTACTAAATTTATTTTTAATATTGAATTCACGCTAATAATTCAATTTTAAATTGAGTCATAAGAAGTGAATTTAGTATTTCATTAGATAAATAAAAATCATTTCATACTTACCACTAGCCCATCTTCAGGGTCATAGAACCTTTCCAACAGTTGTATGACAGTGCTTTTACCACATCCACTGGACCCAACAAGGGCTATGGTCTTGCCCTGTTCGATTTCTAAGTCCAAACCCTTAAGCACCCTAATATTGGGTCTGGTCGGGTACTTAAATTGGACCTTTTGTATGCTCGCCTCTCCTGAACCTTCCTGTGAAATAAAGTTTAGGTTTGTATTTGTTTACAAGTAATTTTTGATTTAGTTTATTTGTAAAAGATATTAGCTGGGGTGAGATATTCAATATTTGATCGAACCCATTTTTGCGTAAATTTAATTAAAAAACTAAAGAAAGATCATTTAATTTGGTTTTCAATATTGGGAGACGAAAGGATCCATAACATCATCAATTACTAAAGACATAATAACGTACATTTGATATTGAAAATGGGCTTATTATTTCCAAATGTTAAAACACAATTAACTAAATAATACATACGTACATTCACGCTAACCAAATAATACATTCATATATTCACGACTCTACCTACATCAATTGCAGAATAGAGAGAGACTATAGAGTCTGTTGCTTCACTCACACCCATTAACCTTATAATACATGCTCTTTTGTTCTTCACACTACGTGCCTTGAGAAGAATGTCTCCAATTTGATCTAAACAATACATTGCAACTTACAAAGTTCTCCTTGACAGGATCAAGTGGGTCCTGAATGAGTGACTCCTTGTCCAGGATCTTGATGATCCTGCCAGCCGCTTTGATACCCTTCTGGAAATCGGGACCAAAGGCCAAGGCTTGAGCCGCTGACGAAGAACCCATAATCAGAGATTGGGCAGATCTGGAACATAGGTGGCGTTACTAGTATAAAATATTTGAGTGCGGCTCCTGTGACTTAAGTATGAAAATAAAGTATAAAGTGATTGTATTCCCGGCATGCTTAGTATGAGATTTATGTCTGTTAAAGGCTTAGTATACCCTACTAGGTGAAAAATTCTATGGTAACCCATAAGTATGTTATAAGTAACCACAATAACTACTAAAAGTAATGTGAAAAGTACTCACATTCATGATATGAACGTAAGCGCAGTGTTCCATGTCAACTAATGCTTTTTGCAAAATATCAGTTCAATATCTGAGCAGTAATAGTTTGAAGTTGGTATGTAATTGATTAGCAAAAGTAACAAATTTCGACTTCCTAAAAGCAAAATTACACTTTTGCTGATCCTAAGGGTGAAATTTCTCTTGAATTGAATAAAATTGAAAACTTCACGCCATTACTGATCTGATATTGAACTGCGTTTGAAGAACACATTAAAATACTGGTCTCTAATCTAAATACCTGATACTCACTTCAAAACATTAGTGAACGTGACATTGTTATCCACGATCAGGGTTCCTCCGTAGTACAAGGCAGCTGCGTAGACGAAGTTGTACAATCCTCTGGAGAGACCAAAGACCAAACCTCGAAAATGAGCTGCTTTCTTCGCCAACGCCAAGGCTGGGGTCAGCTGATCAGAGTACTCCTTCACGAACATGTCTTCTCGACCAAGCGAGGCCACTGTACGTACATTGGCTACAGCTTCTGCTGCCATCTGTGAAAGAAAGTGAGAATTAACTCGTTGAAATCATTTTGGAAGGTTTTGAAATTTTCAGAAGAATGCATTTGGACTGGGTAGCATTTGGGTAGGTAGCACGTCATATCTTTTTGACGCTAATATCGCAGTGTCTTAAGACTAAGTCTTATATCGAGTCTTCAAGGTAAGTCGCAAGTATCAGTAAGGGTGATCATGTTTTGTAGCGTATCCATGGGTAGGCCGACGTCCAGCGGTGGACTGACATAGGTTTATTTATTTTGGAAGTTTATTATTATTGCCTTGTAAAAGAATACCAAACAAAATTTCATATCAATTTTAAGCTTACTTTTGAACTATCAGCCATAGTTTTAGCAGCTCCGTAGGATTCTTCCTTCATGTTCCTTCCCTCTTTGATGATGATAGCAGCAAGAATTGGAGCAAATGCCAAAGCCACTAAACCCACTCTGTATTCATAGTACATCGCCAGAACAATTGAGAAGATGATGCAACTCAAAGATTGAAGTACAGTTCCCACTCTTTGACCTGTAGCCTAAAAATAAAAAACAAAGCTAAAGTATACATATGTATTACGTGTAAATACGTAAATATAAATATATTATATAACACTTAAGCATGTTATTCAACCCTTTTGGGTGGAACGAATTTATATATCATAGTATCATGCATGCACTTTGTCATATTTAGCATTACTATAAAAAATTTAGTCAGGACAAGTCTAATTTTGGGTAAGACAACCAGTCAAGTACCGTTAGGTTGACAAAAAAACCACCTGTCAACTTAGTTAAAGAACTAATAAGTTTAACTATGACTAATTTGACTTAATATTTCGAAAAGTTATTGCCTTATTCCAATAATTTTTATCTTAAAGTCAAAATTTTTAAGAAACAATCAAGTTTCTTAGCGTTATGACATGTAATCAGATGACATTCCGTTACATTATATGTAAATCCCAGATCCGTATATAAATAAGAATGTTCTGATACGGATGTAGGTATGTATGACATCATACTCACTCCTTGTACAGCAGCGGCTTCACCAGATAGTCGGGCGCAGAGGGCTCCAGTAGAATTGTCCTGGTCATCAAAGAAGGCTACTTCCTGCCTTAGGATGTTAGCGAACATCTGTTTCCTCAGCCTCTCTGTCAAGATGGACCCAGCTTTGCTGTATAAGAAGACCTGCAAAGAGTGATTTTGTACAAAAGGAAAATATAATAAAGCCAATATAAATATGAAATATAATATATCTACGTTGAGTTAGACTCAAATTGCTTTAAAAATTGTATGTGTCTATAGACCATTTTTAAACGAACTACAGATTTTTAATCATTACTAAGTCATAAGTACAATTTCTTTAGTCATTTAACCTTACACACCTACTACTTACCCGCTTAGTTAGGCTTAAGGTTACTAGGGAGTTATTATGCCTCAAAGTTAATTTCTACTTTTAAAAGAATGTTACAACAATTATTACCTGAATGAAATTAGCAATTCCAGATGCGCATCCAATACCAACAAACATGATAGCGTATCTCCTCACATCATTTTCAACTTCTTCTTGATTCTCATTTGCCAATGCCTGGAATTATTCTACGATTAGTTCATATTCAATAAGTTTCACGTCTTTTAGGATGGGCAGAAGTGGTCGTGATAATCCGAAGCCCCCTTTCATCGTGGCATGTTGTAGGAAAACACTAAGGTACTATAGACTGATTGAATCTATTAGACTATTGGTCTAGGTCACTGATATTCTATATTAACGCCATAATCATGATTATCTATATTCTAAAAGTTTATGCTGTAAATGGCCCATAAGATATTATGTATCTCATGTTCTACCTACCCGGAAAAAAATTTGAAAATTGTGTGATGGTGAATTTACTAAGTAAGAATTTTTTGGTTGATCACTCAAACTTATAGACACCCCATAGTAATAAAAATAATGAAGAAACATCAAGTAAATTGTATGTATGTAAATAACTAATAAACTTACTCCAATAAAATCACCAAGAAGTATACCAAGCAGAGGCATACCAAATCCAAGCACCACCGCTGCAAAGCTAGCGATAGTTATGAACAACCATTCAGGCTTATTGAGTGACAACACTTGCAGAAAGCCTACATCTTTCTCCTTTTCATCCACTTTGCTTAGCTAGAAAAGAAATACTATATTTATAACTTTATAACCAGTCTTAAATCAACCAAAAGCTTTAATTGTGTTGAGAACAAGAAGTATCTTAAATACTTCCAGCATTCAGTAAGGGCTGATTACCTAAGGGCTCAATAAGAAATTAGGTGTAAGTAAAGAAAATCTATTGGACGATTTTAGCGATATACCATATCAATTCCATAATTGACATAGATATAATGACCCTGAGGTTCGGAAAGGTTTTAGGTAGATAAGAATATTAGTAGTGATGTTTCTACCTGTTTTATTTCTTCAATTGGTATATCCTTTTCGCTTGTTAGCGAAAGAGCTCGAGATGCCTTTTGTTCAACTATTTCTGTAAATTAAATAACGTTTTAGTATAAATATAAAACACGAATGAAATGTATCTATGGAATATGGCATAGAAATTTCGCCTGTGGTGTCGTCCGATAAAAAAATTTATGAAATTATTGTACTCAATAAAACTTTTTAATAAAATTTTGCTAATTATCGGTAGTTTAAGACCACATTTTCATACAAAAAAGAAGCACCTAAAAAATTACCACAAAAACAACTTTTTTCTTGTTATGCACCAGAAACAGCAGAATCCAACACAAAACAATCTATCAGCCCGAGTGAAAATTGTACCCGAACCATCAATAGTCTCAACCTACTACTACATCAGACTCACTCAGCAGATTCCTACTAACCAGTGCCAGGTTCCTCATCATTTTTATCCTCAGGGAAGGTCTGCAGAGTCACCATGTCATAGTACTGTCCTTTAGCCTTCATCAGCTCTTCATGGTTCCCGCTCTCCACGATTACGCCATTGCGGAACACGTAGATCAAGTCTGCGTTGCGAATCGTCGTCAAACGGTGAGCTACCACTATTGTCGTGCATCCCTCTTGGGCCTGAAGGAAGATTGTGTGTTTATTAACAATATAAAAATACACATATATTTACGTCTCTCCGTGTGTTTTTGAATGAAAAAAGAAACAAAAAGACAAACGCGTTCACGAACATTAACCCTTGCAAAGTAATCAGAGGTTCAGGTTTCCATCTCCGCAATCGTGGAGTTAGTAATTCTATGGCCACTCCAATCCATCGCAAAGTTCCCTCACAAATACCTCCCGAATACTTACAGCGAGGGATAACACCGTGAGGAAACCTACCTGTTCCCCGACCAGTTAATAGTCAGTGCTCGTAAACGGTGATATAGCTTACCACCTGTCACATTGACTACTGACTATCTGGTCAACACGTGGGTTCGAGGTGGCCATAAAATTACTTCCTTCACAATTACGTAGATGGACACCTGAACCTCTGACTGACATGCCTGTTGATAGGTAACATAAAGATAAGGAATGATCACCATTGTCCTACGACATATACATCGTTGTCCTTTTGCATTTGGCGTTGCACCGGCTTGCACAGGCCTATTTAGTTTCAAGTTTGGTTTTCTTTGTTAGTTTCTAAGTCTTGTATTATTGTTTAGGTTTTTGTGTTCGTTGGTGTAATGTCCTAATGTAAATAAATATTATTATTATTATTCTATTCCACCAACCTTATCCAGAGCAGCCTGCACCACAGCCTCTGACTCCATATCCAGTGCGCTTGTAGCCTCGTCAAGCAGCAGGATCTTGGGGTCTCTGACCAGGGCCCTGGCGATGGCAATCCTCTGCTTCTGACCTCCTGACAAGGAAGCCCCGCCTTCGCCTACCAGGGTGTCGTAGTCCTGAGAAGAGGCAGCAAGTTTTATGACAAGCTTCATGCATTTAATAAAACATAAATGGTTTGAAATTACACAATAAAATGTGCTTAATTAAAGATAATAGTCTATGTTATTATTCACGCCTCTAATTCCCAACGCGGTAGGCAAAGAATATCGTATAAAAGGCAGCCAATAAGCATAAAAGAGTGATCAAGAAGATGATTGAATCCTTCCGAAGATCCTTGAAAAGGATTGAGTGACGTGAACGTATCATATGTATTTTTGTCATGTTTGCTAGTCTGGATCTTAAAAAGAATGCTAACTAGCTGCCGTTCTTCCTACCACGTCGTAAGAGGTGACTTAGCGACTACGGATACCTCTGCCTACCCTTACAGGGCTACCAATCTTGCATATGCAAATACGTTAGTTCAATAAAGCTCAAGAGACCTAAAGAGAATTGTTATCAATCGTCAAGTGACACTTCACAGCTGATACGATTTAATGGCACCCTTATGAGAACAACATTTCATATGACGTCAATTAACATATATGTACCTATAAATTCACGTCCCTTAATCTCTTCCGGGGTAGATAGACCCTAGGAGACATGATAACCAGCCTCTTAGTAAGTAAAGTCTTAACTCAAGTCTTTAATTAACTTACCAAAGGGATAGTTCAAATAGTGTAATAATGTCCTAAATTATTATGTAAGACTTGTATTAAGGGTAATAGTCAACGTGTATTTAAGAAAAATTAAAGCATAAAGTTTTTACAGTACTAATTGTGATTTTTGTCTCAGTTGGATATCCCATTGTAAATTAGATTCAATTTAGCCTGTCAGAAGGAATCACATTAATTATCTGTATCATAGACATATCACAGCACGTAATGATAATAACAAAATATTATGTACATATTTATAAAAATTCGTCATGATCAAAATATTATTTTTACTGACTTAGTTAAATTTACAGATAAGACCTACAAAATAAAATTCATTCATGTTTTATCTGATAAACAATTGGATTAGATGAAATTTATCATTGTCAAATTAAAATTCGATTAGAAAACGAAATAGTGGTGCAATTTACTACAATACCTATGCAATAAATAGGTATCATAAAATTGTATTACTAAAGTAATTTTTCACGTGTTTAGGTAATAATAATAGATAACTATATAAACGAACAGGTAAAAAATGTCAGGTAATTATGTGCTTTAAGTATTTTTGCTTTCTTGATAAACAATAAACACATTTGGTCTAGTCAAAAACTTTTTAAACTAACATTTAGGATCCTTTGGAAAATTTGATTAAGCTAATATGATCGTATTATGAGGGACAATTATTAATCATTTACAAATTAATTATGACTAAACATATATTGTATTGTATTCAAGAAGTTACGTATCGCTCCATCACTATCGTCTTTGGACATTTTCTCATCAAACGAAATATCACAAAATACATCAACTGGCAAAAAAAAACATCACAAGGAAACCATCCAATCCCTCAACAAATAATAGTCACGGCACAATCATATCCCATTAGGATCTCACTATCTCACCAGATACACCGTAGAATCACTTACTCCGCATTTGCAGAAATAATCATAATAATATTGAGGACATTATTACACCAATTGAACTATCCCTTTGGTCAGTTCTTTTAAGATACTAGACAATGTATTTTTAAGACATACATGCTTATTATTTATAGATAAAGACATATATACAAGTAGTATAAATAATCAACGACCAAACTAGAAAACAGTTGAAAATTGAATTATAGCCATGCGAACCTCTGACTATTATAACAAGAGATACTCAGCATTACATTCTCAACTCATTCTACCACGTATAGTATCCAAACTCACCTTGGGCAGATTCATAATGAACCTATGGGCATTGGCCTTCTTCGCAGCCTCAATGATTTCGTTGTCAGTCGCCGAATCGCGCCCATACCGGATGTTCTCTTTAATGGAAGTGTTGAACAGGATAGGCTCTTGCCCCACTAAGCCTATCTGGGAGCGGAGCCACTTCACTGACACGTGCCTTACGTCATAACCGTCTATGGTAATCTGGTGAATATTAGGATGTATATGTCATTTATATTTCATAAGCCATGTAATATTGTATTAGAATATAGTAATTTTAGTCGATAAGTTATTTTGTTACTGACACAATACGTTACGTGTACATATATAGAAATAAATGACTATTAAGGTATTAGTGAGTTTAATTAATATGTCGGTGTGTCATATGGCAGAAAACTACATTTACGGCGTTTGATCTCTTTGGGTATGGATAGAACCGTGGAGAGACGATAATATCTCCTAGGTCACATTTTTGCATGAATATCGGGGTTGCGATGTCATAACCGAACATTGGTGACACAGTAGATTTCATTTACCCGTAGTCCCTTAGTCAGTAAATGATATACTTAATTGAAATGTTATACTTCAATTAATGTTTGATGAAATACATTTACGAATATACACATGATGATGAAAGATAAATGCATAGAATACTACGGTGAGGGAAAACATCATGAGAAAACCTACCGGTTCCCCGAACAGGTAATAAGTTAGTGCTTATAAATGGCAAAACGCCTTACTAACTGTTACATTAAGTACTGACTATCTGGCCAACACGTGAGTTCGAGGTGTTCATATAAGTACTACCCTTGCCATTGCAAACGGAAACCTGAACCTCTGACTACCTACTAGGGTTAATGGTCGTGAACGCGTTTATCTTTGTGTTAGTTAAACTTACACTGCCATTGTTGACGTCATAGAAGCGGGATATCAGTTGGATGATGGTGGATTTACCAGAACCAGATTCGCCAACCAAAGCCACAGTACGACCTTTGTCCACTCTCAAACTAACATTCTTCAATATCTGCAAAGAGGTTTATAATAATAATAATATTTAGGACACTACTACACCAATTGAACTAGTCCCTTGCTCAGTACATTTAAGACTTGTGTTAAGGGTTCTAGTCAACGTATATTTAAGAACGATTAGCGTTCAGGTAGTTAACCAATCGCACCACGGACATCATCAAAGATAATGAAGAGGTTATAATACTTAGACTTAAAAATATTAAGAAGCCTTAAAATAAATACAAATATTTCAAAATCTTACCGGTACATCAGGTCTTGAAGGATATGTAAAGTCGACACCTTTAAACTCTATCTGCCCCACGCAGGCCTCAGGCGTGACGCCATGGTTCACCAAGGGGTTGATGGAAGGCACGTTGTCAATGAGACGAAAGACGTGAGCCCCCGCACCTTTGGCCACCCCGAATATTTCCATCAGGGTGGATGAAATGCCGAAATTTCCAGTACCCACTAGCACACCGAAAAATACCTGGATAAATAAAAAAAAACTTAATAGCAATACATAACATAGGATACGTACAGTAATGTTAATTTTACTTTCAGATATCTGAATACAGCAATGCGATTTTTTACCGGTTATGTTGGATAGTGATCTGGTAAAAAATGAGTTTCAAATGATCTAAGACCATCATCACCAATTTTAGTAATGGTAGACACTCGAACTCTTACTACTCCGAAAGGGTGGTCATTTACATTATGTATTACTTTCAGTATCAATAGAATCTTAGAAGTTCTTATTCTATTTCTTTAATTGTCAATCTAATTGCGTACCAGTATAATATTGTAGGTAACAATGTTTTTAAAATATTGATCATCTTAGACTTAGTGACAATTTCTATTAACATTTGCATTTTTATTGTACTAATATAAATAATAAAATACTAGCCAATATCTCAAATAATAATAATAATAATAATAAAAGCATTTATTTACAGCAACAAAAACATACACAATACAAACATTTTACAAATCAAACTTACGAACTAGGAGGTATAGCTTGTGCATGTTATTGTCGCAGCAAAAGGGTTCTAACTCAGCTTGGTATGTTACGTTAATGACATTGATGATAATAAAGAACTAATAGCAAAAACCACTCACCGACACCATAGTCTCAACATTGTAGTTTTCAGGATCGTTGATCAAGAATTGATATCCAAACCAGAAAGACAAAGCATAGGCGCAGTATATGCAGAGGAACAATGTACCCATGGCCAGACCAAGGAAAAACGCTGCAAGAAAAAAAAGAATTAAATATAGTAAGTAGAATAAGCATATATGGTATGAAAGAAGATGTAGTGACGAAAATAGAGATAGGTATGTTATGGTGGTTTGGGCACAGAATGTTACAAAAGGAATCTATAAAGCCAAAGTGGAAGGTAGAGTTGGACGGAATAGGCCACGTAGAACTTATACAGATCGAATTAGAGATATTCTTCTCAAGCGTAAGTAGTGTGAAGAACAGAAAAGCATGTATGAGAAGGTTAATGGGTGTGAGTGGATAAAGAGAGAATTGTTAGGATCATTACAGTCTCTGACTATCTCGTTGGGGACGTAGGTGGTCAGGTTGTTAGCCCATCCCTGTTTTGATTCTATATACCCCTAGTCCCTTAGTTACCTGCTACCTAACTACTTAGTAGTCACATTTTTCTGCACAGGATTTTCTATGACTTGTAAATAACAATTAAAACCGTTACCTCTTCTGATGTTCAACCGAGTGGCTTCTTTCAAGTGCCCCTCATATCTTTCCAATTCCTTCTCTTGGCCACTCAGGGCATACACCGTGCGGATGGAAGATATCACTTCCTCAGCCACGGAACCCGCCTTGCCAGTTGCCGCTGTGGACTTCTTTGATATCTTTGCTGCTATCTGCAATAGGTAGGTATGTTAAACTATATTTATAAGCATGTTTGTGTGTTAATAAGTACGGGACATGATATATTATTTGTGTGTCTAGTCTGGGAGGTTTAAAGAATGCAAACTAGCTGCCGTTTTTCCCGGCATGTCGTGGGAGGCTATTTTAGTTGTGTTCTCATGTGTACATGTTCTGTCCACCTCGAAAGAGATTTAAGGATGTAATAGTGTGTAGGTATATATATATTTAATTATATATACAGGCTGGCGCATTCAAAACGGTCAGTATGGAATTAGTATTTACCTATAAGCTGTTATTTAATACGCAATCGCGGAAATGGAAACCTCTGACTACGCCGCAAGGATTAATGGTCGCGAACGCGTTTGTCTTTTCTCAGTTAGTTAAATAATAGCATTATTATATAATTATATAATTAATAATATGGTTAGCCTAGAACTGATAGACTTCATTTATCTTACAATCTACTCTTACGTAGAAGTCGTACAAAAGGCAGATACTTAATTCTATTCATTTCCAAAACGATCACGATATTTTTTTTATTACTTTATGGCTCAAAACTAGTACACATACCAACATATACATTTACGTCCTTAAATCCCTTTCGGAGTAGACAGAACTGTGGAGACATGGAATATCTCCTTGGTCACTTATTAGCATCAATAATGGGGTTGTTATACAGGGTGGCGCATTCAAAACGGTCAGTATGGGGAAGTCTGAAACTATAAGAGATACGAAGATTTGTTCTTAGGAACCATGTCACCGATTTTGATAAAAATAAAAACTGCATTCATACTTTCTTTGAAAAAACAACTGTATCCAGTACGGGAATCGAACCCGGTTGCTTTGAAAAAATAAATTGACCCTTTTCACTTTTTCTTTTTAAATATCGATGGTGTAGGTCTTAAGCTGTAAATATCTCTATGAAACATGGTGTCGAAAATGAATATAATGCATTGTTTTGGCATACTTTAGTTTATCATAGTAGTTTACATACACAGTAACAATATTCAACAGACATGTGAAATTGACTCTATGGCTGTTTGTAGTATTGTACTTCCCTACTTGTTACACACACCATATCATGTGGCATTAGCATTGCATTAATCCTTTAAGGAGGTTTTGTTATCTACAGTAATCAAAAACTAACAATGTATTGAAAAGTTCACTTAAAGTGACGTGTTTAACCGTATTAGAAAATTTCTTGTGGGATTACGTTAAGGATGAATTTTAAAAAACAAGCTATGACACCATTGAAGACCTAAAAGTAGCAATAAAGTCAATTGTAACGCAAATTCACTACATGAAAATACATAATTCAATGGTAAGATCGTTACCTAAACGTGTTGAATATTGTATTGCAAACAACGGTGGTCACTTAGAAAACCTACTATGATAAACTAAAGTATGCCAAAACAATGCGTTTTATTCATTTTGGCCATCATGTTTCATAGAGACATTTACAGCTTAAGACGTATACAATCGATATTTAAAAAGAAAAAGTGAAAAGGGCAAGTTTATTTTTTCAAAGAAACCGGGTTCGATTCCCGTCCTGGTTACAGTTGTTTTTTCAAAGAAAGTATGAATGCAGTTTTTATTTTTATCAAAATCGGTGACATGGTTCCTAAGAACAAATCTTCGTATCTCTTATAGTTTCAGACTTCCCCATACTGAACGGTTTGAATGCGCCACCCTGTATATACCGGCTATTGTTAGTATTTGTATGTGGTGATATGTTTTACAACCTGTCACGTTGGGTACTGTTTTTAGGATACACGTGAGTTTCGAGTGACCAAAGAACATCGTTAATACTTACTTAATGGTTGACACTGACTACCCCGAAAGAGATTTACGGGAGTGAATGCGTATTATATGTAATAAAATATAGCACTTGATGACCAAAACTAATTTATACTTTTCATGTATTATTTTCTAGTATTATGAAAGGACGGTTCAACATAAAAATAAAGGACTAATTGAAAAATATGCAGAATTCACCAATGTGTTTTTCGTCATCAAAGAGTTCCATTTCGTGATTAAAGGAGAAAAATCCACAAAGATATACAAAAATATTAATTTCCATGGTTACGTAGTTTTTATATGATGCAGATTAAACCCAGGCAGTATTATTGCTTTTTATATTTCACGACTATTTACATTGTATATAATATGATACTATAGGTGAGGAAAAACATCGTGAGGAAACCTCCCCGTTCCCTGGACAGGTAATAGTTAGTGCGATATGGCTTACCTGTCACATTGAGTTTTAACTATCTGGCCAACACGTGGGTTTGAGATGGCCATAGAATTACTACCTTCGCAATTACTGACTTCGCAAGGGTTTGTCTTTTTTAGTCTACATAGTTACATAAATAACTTACAAAAGCGGTTAGGCCAACAAGGAACAACGTGACAGGAAACGTGACCATACACAAGAGAGCCAGCTTCCAACCCTTGATGAGAGCCATGATAATGGAGCTGAGGAACCCTGCTTGGAAGAAAAAGAGTGTTGCCAACTTCTCTGATAGACCCTCTTCTATTTTGATGACGTCACTGGGAAAGAAGTACAATTATATATTTTCATCCCTTTCGGTCTAAAGCCTTGGAGATGTGATAATATCTCATAGGATAGTTTGTAACAATAATATTGGGGTTGTGTTGTCATTTTGAATAATGATGACAGTTTGCTAGCCCACTGCTCAATAGATTCCATTCATCCCTAGTCACATGCTGGGTAGAACTGCATCCCATAGTTACTTTCTACTTTATGCTAGAACGGCAGCTAGTTCGCATTATTTTAACATCCCAGCTAGCACGGGAT
Source organism: Leucoptera coffeella (assembly GCA_030578115.1). Classification (NCBI taxonomy): domain Eukaryota; kingdom Metazoa; phylum Arthropoda; class Insecta; order Lepidoptera; family Lyonetiidae; genus Leucoptera; species Leucoptera coffeella. The sequence goes on along the minus strand of JAMBLF010001479.1, from coordinate 20,638 downwards.
ATGTATAATTATTTACGAAAAAATTAATTAAATTACTTCATAAAATTTATATTAATATTTAATATTAAAACGTACAACAAAAATATACCTAACCGCAAAGGTTAGGTATGGATTCGGACTATTTTTTTGATGTACAATTCATAATTTTTGTATATTTTTATGTTTGTATTGTTGACTAGACTATGTTTAGAGAGGTATTGTAATAAGATGGATTAATACTTTTATATCGATACTAAAATATTATAATTGTTCGAAATGATTTGTAAATAATTATGACAAATTGATATCGTGTAAGAAGCAAAGTAAACAAAAAAAAGCTTGTTGTGAATTTATTAAGAATTTTATGTATGGTTTATTTTGGGACGTAATATTAAAAGTTTTCTCGGAAAAAATTGTACATACATAAACTATTTAAAGAATGCATACATTCGCGGAATAAAGTTTATTATTATAAAGGCATTTTTTCCGGAAAGTCAACTCAGGAACATGTTAAAATTTCATATGCAGTATTTCCCAAAATACTGTTTAACCTTTACAAAGATTAACAAAGTCAAAATAACATTACTTACTCTGTCATTTTCGTTGCAAAATCACCCGTTTTGTGTGTGTCAAAGAATTCAAAATCTTGATTTAAGGCTGCTTCAAAATACTTTTTCCTTATCCTATAAATCTGTTGACAGAAGAAAATAAATTCTGATGAAATATTATATGTATACAGTTTTACTTTTTATATCTAAGTCTATATATCGTTAGAAGTGTCTGTCAGATAATCGCTATATTGTAAAAGGGTGACGTTAGAAGTATTTATAATCGCCGAGTGTGAAGTGAGGAAGCGTATGAATGTCAATGAAGCGAAAGTGGTTAGTTAGGCTCGGGACAGATGGGCTCCGTGAACTCTGCCTACCCCTCTTCAGGGAATCATGCGTGATGTGTATGTATGTAAATCGTTAGATCAAAGTGGAGACATTCTTCTCAACGCATAAGAAGGATATCAGGTGTGAATGAAGAAAGAAAGATTTGTCAGGATCCTTGCAGGTTGCGATCGATAGTCTCTGCATATCTTGCAAAGAACGTAGGGTCGTGAATTTATGTATGTTCTTTTGTACATTGTTAAATTAACTGGACATAAATGTATAAAGACTTTCTGGTATTCAAAAAATTTATAGACATAATTTCAGTCAGTTTTAGAGAAAATATTACTATTTATTAATTTTTAACTATATATTATTAGTGATGACATTGAATAAACATCAATTAGTAGCCATTTAAGTACTTAATTAGTCGCATAATTAAATTAAAGACTTCAAATTTAAAGCAAGAGAACTTAATTTATCAATTAACGGTACGTTTATTTTTGTTCTATACATTAGTCATTGTAACTGCAGTGTTATGGACATTTTCCTTGAACAATTAGTTTACGATTAGATTAGAACAAATCCGGGTTTGAATTGATGTAAACATAACCTTTATATTATATCTGTCATGACTGTTATAGTAGATAGAACTCTTATATTAATACTACGGTGAGAGAAAACATCGTGAGGAAACCTACTTGTTCTCTGAACAGGTAATAGTCAGTGGTTATAAATGACGACATGGCTTACCACCTGTCACATTGAGTACTGACTATCTGGTCAACACGTGGGTTCAAGGTGGCCATAGAATTACTAGCTTCGCAATTGCGGAGATGTACACCGGAACCTCTGACTACCCCGCTAGGATTAATGGTCGTGAACGCGTTCGTACGGTCTTCTTTGAACTTTATATACATTACGTAGAGGAATAAGTAAGATAATGTCTTCATACATGATGAATATTTAGCAGTATCGTATACATATAGAAATAAAAATTACTGACAACTAAGTTTTGAACAACATACAAGCAAAATTCTTATATTCATAACTATAACTACATCGAAGCGATCTATCAACTTTTCAACTATATACCCTAATCATAATAAACGTCTATCTGACTGTCATGTGTCTTATGTCGCCATATGGAGGTTGGATGACGTTAGAAGTACCTATAACCGTACTGTGTATATGAGTGTCAATGGAGCGAAAGTGTTTTCTCAGAATCGGGACAAATGGGGATCCGTGATCTCTACCTGACCCCTACAGGGAATATGTGTTATGTACAATAAAAGTGTCACTTACTTGATTATACGCAGATATATTCATGAGTGTCGTAGACCCATAAGTGAGCAAAACAACTGCGGTACCCAGTAGAACATTATACAGGGCAAAGTTGGTCACTGACCGCATAAAGCCATCTCTGTCTGGCGCACCCGCTAAGAGCGAGAAGCCATAATCTGTCATCGCTTGCAGCAGATTGGCATATAACACGGTGCCCACTGGAGTGGAACATCCCGCTGCTATAGAAAAGAGTAGGGCCAGAAATATGTAGATCTTGTCTCTGACGTCTGCGAAGCGGTACTGTGAAAAAATATTGTTATATTAAAGTGCATTTATGGAGTAATTACAGTTCTTAAACAAATAACTTAATGGTTAGAAAATATAAAAGGAAATGTGTGGGATTGAAGTATTAGCTTAAACACGGAATCTTTCATAACATATCCCATACGTTTTGAATTCAAATTAAAGGTAAAAGGTTAGGAACATTTTATTTAACATAAACGGTTTTAAAGAAATACTTTTAGTCTTGGCATATAAAATAAAATCATGAGATGAAAGCTCTTTTTATATGTATTCGTAATATGTATAATCTGGATTAATAGTCAGTTTCTTACTATAAAACGTTGCACTCTATCACGTTGTAACCATAAAACAAGACTAGCAATTGGTGGAATGCAAAATTAAAACTTCGGATAATCCGCTACAAATTTTGTACTTCATGATGAATTTAGTTAAAATTTAAATGTAGTTAATATAATTATCATATTGCATTACAAATTAGAATTATAAGATACACTTTGATCAAGATTCAAATGTAACCTATGTAATAAATACCTATGTAATTGAACAAATATACAATGAGTTCAGAATCAAATAATGAAATTGAATCAAGTTAGTGCATAAAAATAGTATACTGATTAAATATGTTATAACTTATTTTTCTAGGGTTTTAAAGGGCAACTAGGGCAAATAATAGATAAGATTTGCTTAAAGAACTTACTAAGGTAAAGAATGAGATGCTAGGTATTTCCTCAGGTACATTTTCGTCCGATTCAGTTTCAGGTTTTCTGTAACAAAATTTCATACATTAAAAAAAACAAAAGCAAAGGCGTTCACGACTTTTAGACGACTTTGACTTCGAGGTTTAGGTGTCCATTACAGAAATTGCGAAGGTAGTAATTCTATGGCCACCTAGAATCCACGTGTTGACCAGATAGACAGTACTCAATGTGACAGGTGATAAGCCATGTCGCCATTAACTAAACTAAAATTCATAGACGTATAATTAAGTTCTATATACCTTTCCTGATAGTTAGAAACTCTGATATATTTAAAACCTTTACATATGTATTTAGCAATCCAATTCTAGCCTAGGACGATAAATGGATACTAATTAGGTGTGTTAATTATTAGCGCGTCATATGACACAACTAAACAAACTAGCCTATGGGCTAGTAACCTGTCATCAATGTACATATATATTATTGCCACCCGACACTGCTTATTAATAACACCTAGATAATGCTTTCTTCAAACAAACAATATTGCACGAGATGGTTAATTGGTGTGAAGTATTTACTGTGAATAAATTTATGGTGATATATTATAATTTAATATAATATACATATATTATTTGATGACCTCCATGGCGCGATTGGTTAACCACCTAAACGCTAAGCGTAAGGTCCAGAAATCGATTCGATGGAGGCAGAGTTAAGAACTACCCTTTTTTTTTATTTTTCAGTCTGGTTGTTTATCATATATGTTATACGTGCATTTATCCATGTATATAAAGTATATATTTTTAATATACATTGGCTATTACCCTTAACACATATCTTTAATGTACTTAGTAAGGGTCTAGTTTAATTGGTGTAATAGTGTCCTACAATATTATATTATATAAACAGTAAAATACGAGTATAAAATCACATTAGAAGATATAATTAAGTAAAAGAATTTAAATCCGGATCGAGTTAAAAAGGATCTTATATAGGGAAACAAGCGTGGTGTATGTATACTGGCAAGATGTGTATGTATATGTATCTTTGATTTAGGCGCTTTAATAACATCTGTCTGCCGCGTTAGTATAGTATGTGAATATATGTATAAATTGAATATCAACTCGTGGTAAACAATGTCACAAATGAATCGGCCTTGAATATAGTTATTGTATCAAAGCAATTAAACTAGAGTACGTGTATGATACGCTTTTTGCTAGTCTGGCACTTCAATTGAGCTAACTAGCTGCAATTCATTTCTGTATGTGCGTTTCAGGAGTAGGTGTCAAGTTTAATAATATTTTCGATGACCTCCGTAACGCGAACGGTTGTCACCTGAATGCTAATCGTGAGGTACATACAAGGTTCTATTCCCGGTGGAGGTAGGGTTAAAGATACACTATTTTTCTGCTTTCTAGTCAAGTCGATGATTATATATGCTATGTATGTGTTTATATATCTGTGACAAATAGAAATATCAACATATACGTTTACTAGTACCAAGAAATGGTTTTACATTACGACATTTACGTACATAATTTACAGTCGCTAACGGTGAGAGAAAACATCGTGATTTAACCTGCCTATCCCACGGGATAGGTAATAATAGTCAGTACCTTTAATGGCGATACTGTTTACTACCTACCACGTTGGGTGCTGTGTATCTAGTGAAAAGCGGGCTTCGAGTGACCCATACCTATAATGCCTTTGAAATTTCCGAGATGGACACTCAAGTCTGACTACCCTGCCACAATAATAAAGGGTGTGTGTATACTCTAGTGCATTGTATGTTTATGTAATATATATGTTCACATCTCTACATATCAACGTAGCAGACAGATGTTATTAAACCAATTAAATTATAGATACATATACATACACATCTTGCAAAATGGCATTCAAGCCTCTGACTACCCCGCCACAATAAAAGGGATATTGTATACACAAGTCGTGAAGTACGTAAGTACCAAGCTTCAACATACGTTATAAATGAACTTAGCAAGGGGCTAGTTCAAATGGTGTGATAGCGTCCTACAATATTATTATAATTTTCAACGAGTCGCAGAGATTAGGCTTAATGGCTTTTATTGCATGATTTCCTATTATTATTATTGTATATCGATTACACCACTATTGTTTATAGGTAATATCACAATATCTTTCATTCAAAACAAGAAAATATAACATTTCCAAATATTACTATTTATATCCACTCACACACAAAAAAAACATTGTCGATATATATTTACGTTGTAAATAAATCGAATACGCGATATTATTACTCACTCGATTCCTAGAGGTATATCAGTAAATTTGATTTCCGTTATACTCGACTCTTTGCCTTTCAGACCATTCTCCTTAATATCAATTGACCCCTTCATCGTAGCACCATTTAAAAAAAAACTAAACTACAAACAACCGTGTGCTAGTCACACCGAATCGATGTTCGAAAGAGGACTACTTTATCGATATTATGTTATCGATGTGATATCGATATTATCTGTCCTGATAAGTTGAGTACTAAGCGTTTTATAGTTAACAGCTATTAGTGGGAGATAGTCTGGGATCTTGTTAGTTTGGGACTTTGAAGACTGTAATCAGCTGTCTGCTTTACGAAACATAAGTTTGTGAATAAAAACAGGTTGTGATAAATATGTATATTCGTTTCACAACTTGTATGAAAAGGTAAACGTGACATAATTTTCTTTCTGTATTGCGGGTGTGTTTACTAGTAGGTCAGTTGAGTAGGTAATTTGGGACTGACTCTCTTAATATTTAAATTTTATACTTGAAAATTATTCTTGAATAGACATAATGTCTTAAATGGCGTATTTTACTTAAGCCTAATATGCGTAAAATTTTAATAACTTAAAGTAATAAAAAAGGAACGTATTATTTCCAATAATGAGAATATGAGTAAATAAACAAAAAAACAAACGCATTCACGACCATTAATGTTTGCGGGGAAGTCAGAGCTCCAGGTATCCATCTCCGCAATTGCGGAGGTAGTATTTCTATGGATACCTCGAAGCCACGTGTTGACCAGATAGTAATTACTCTATGTGCCAGGTGGCAAGCCATGTCGCCATTTACAAGTACTATTACCTGTTCGGTGAACAGGTAGGTTTCCTCACGACGTTTTCCCTCACCGTAGTATTCAGTGAATTTCAGTATAAATGTATGTTGCACCTCACCGTAATATAAGGTCGTTGTTTGGGGCTTGACTCTGTATCGGTGGGTTCAGGCTTCAAATCCCAATACCAATCCAATCCCAGTACCAATGAAAATGAAGTATTATGAATTTTTATGTACATCTTCGTAATAAAAATACATTTACGAAATGTGTCAAATACTACGGTGAGGGAAAACATCGTGAGGAATTACTACCTTTGCAATTGCGAAGATGGAGACTTGAACCGCTGACTACCCCGCAAGGGTTAGTGGTAGTGAACTCGTTTGTCCTTTTATTATTTTTATACTTTTGGTTAATCGTAACAACACAGGGGTTCTTCCCATATTAATCATAACCTTGGAAATATTTGCATGTCATTGTAATAAATAACAAACTAATTTTGTTTTGCAAATATTTATCGCTTTATAATTAGATTAAGTAATACTATCATTGTCTAGAATGCTATAAAAGTTATCGCTAGTAGGAATAAACCGTACGAAAATATATGTACTCAAATTGTACTAAACTTTTTCCTATAGTTACGTACATAAGTACTGATAATACGAGTACATACAAACGCCACAACATATTTTAAAAGGTAATGTTAGAAGTACTTATAACCGCCGAGTGTGTATGAGAAGATGAATGAGTGTCAATGAAGCGTAAGTGGACTGTCAGGATCGGGATAAATGGGGATTTGTTAACTCTGCCTACCCCTTTTCAGGGAATCAGGTGTGATGTGTATGTATGTGTTTAGGAGTGTCAATATGAGGCGAAAATGGTTTGTAATTTCTGCCTTCCCCTTTTTATGAAAAGGCCTAAAGGTGTATGTAGGTCTTAGTTTTTCTACGTATACATTCACGTCCTTTTATTCCTTTCAGGGTGGACAGAACCTTGGGGATAAAATATCTCGTAAGTCACTTTTTAGCATGAATATTGGGTTTTCGATTTCGTATTGGAACATTGGTGACAGGTTACTTGCCTATTATCTAATAGATTCTATTCACCCCTAGCCCCTTAGTCGCCTCCAAAGATATGCCGGGAAGAACGACAGCTAGTTAGCATTCTTTTAACGTCCCAGTCTAACAGAGGACAACGTTATTATTTATAAATAATCTAAAAATATGTATGTATAATCTTAATCCATAATTATTTTCTCTGCACTACCCTTTCACATTTACAGGCGTGATTGATGTGTAAAGAAATAAACAGTACCCACATTTCACGAACGTGATTGGTGAACTTTATCACTGTTGTAAGTCACGTCAGTGAATATAATGATTAATCTAATCTAAATTAGGAATCGTAAAAGAAAATATTTGTACGTAATACTACTCACTGCTTGTAACAATCTAGATCAATATTATTTACTAGTTTAACATATGAATTCCAACCAAACTAAAACTCGAGGAAAAAAAACTAAATAAACGAATTCACGACCATTAATCCATGCGGGGTAGAAAGAAGATCAGGTATCTATCACCGCCCACGTGTTGACCAGATAGTTTGTCCTTAATATGACAGGTGGTCAGCCATGTCGCCATTTACAAGCACTAACTATTACCTGTTTGGGAACAGGTAGGTTTCCTCACAATGTTTTCCCTCACCATAATATTCGACGCATTTTTTAAATACATATATTTTTATTACGAAAATGTACATAAAAATTCATGCCATTGGTACATGCTCAAGCGGGATTTGAACCCTGTACCCACTGATACAGAGCCTTAAACAACTGAGCTACGTCGAAATTAATATGTAACAAAATATTAACAATTTTGTTTATTTCAATGTGTAGCGGTGTGATTAGTGACTATTGATAGCAAATCATTGACGCAATTTATAGGGGATAATGAAACCATTTTTCTATTTTGAGTTCCTTATGGAATCAAAATACCTACCTCATATCGCTCAAATAATATTGTAGTCAATATACCTTCTAAGATATACTAGAAAGAAAGATAGCAGTTTATTATACATATATACATAGGTATATGTAGTGGAACATTAATTGGAGCATAAAAAACTTACATATGAAGCTATATTTCATATATAACATGTAATTACCTACAATCTTCAAACAATGGGCTGTTCAAAAACGCTCGTAATTTGTCTTCCTTCTTAGGTTTCTTAGTAACTTCATATTTTCCTCTAGCCATTGAACTAGTTCCCCTAAGAAGCGACAAAGGGGTCTAAGCACCACGATACACTGAATAAAGAGACTCATTCCGTTTAATTTAAGCCATTATTTCTTCCGTGTTCCATTGGGCTCATAAAAATCGTCGTGAATGAAGTATGAGAAATGTGTGAACGCCAATTAACTAGCATAGAATCATGATCTTCAATGATCATTGCTCGTTTATTTGCAACGTTTGAATATGTAGATATTTCGCAATAGAAAACATTTACTCTAAAGTGCATTGAATAGTACGGTGAGGTAAAACATCGTAGGGAAACCAACCTGTCCCCAAACAGGTAATAGTAAATGATGATACGGCTTACCAACTTTTACATTGAGTACTGATTATCTGGTCAATACGTGGGTTCGAGGTGGCCATAGAAGTTCTACCTCCGTAATTTTGGAAGTGATAACCTGAACCTCAAATGAATCCGCAAAGTTAAATGGTGGTGAAAGTGTTTGTTTTTTGTACTTACATTATTATGAATTTGCAAATTCTGCACTAGAACGTATGGAAATTAAGTACAATAATAATACGTAAAATAATGTGGTCAAAACACGGTTTAGATTAATGTGGTTAGGGTCCAAATTATCAACCATATTGTGGTCGATCGTATTATATGTTTTATTGTAACCTAATAATGTTTACCACAGACTAGAAGGATAATACATAGATTCAAAATTTCACTTATATGAATCAGAGAATACATATAGTACAAGAAAATAAACTGTCTCTAATGTGACCCTTCTGCGATCGTTCTAAGTTTGAATTTATTGCAATGCGAGCAAATGGTTTTGTTAATTCGAATATAAATATATTTATTAATTATTTGAAATCATCAGGTAGTAATAATTTATAGATATATACCAAAAAAATTATTTTAATTGAATTCATCAGAAATCAATACTTTATAGATATACGAAAATATTTTTTTAGATATTGAAGCTGTAGAATATCTAAAAAATTCAAGTTAAAAAAATGAACAGGTATGTATTTAATTAAAATCAGATCTACTCTATTAGATCTACTCTACTAGAGATATACTCGTATTGTATTCAAATATATTTTTTCCAGTCGGCGTGCCATCAATTTTATTCTATTCACTTTTATATTCCATACTGGAAAGAACTAATATCGTATTGTAATTAAATACAACCTATGTTTAACACATACATATGTATACACACTCGGCGGCTTTCAAACGTCCTTCTAAAGTTATACTTTTCAATATGTCGTCTATCTGACCGTCATATATGTTATTGGGCCGACCCCTACATTATTACCATATAATTTTAAACAAAAATTTTAAATATATTATATAACTATAAACAAAAGTAAGGTCTAAAATACATTCACAAGTATAAAAGCTTCTGCATTGGCCAGTGCGAAACACTCGGCTTAAACTGAGATTTTAATTCAGAATATCGCTTTCAAAACCCAGATCCCTGCAAGTACTAAGTGCTTATCCATTATCTAGATGCAGCACGCGATCAGGCATCGTATAGGAAATTACACTAAAGTACTGCGAAGGCCCGAGTGCTCTGCAATCGATGGCTGTGCATTGAGATTCGGCTCAATTTTTAGTGCATTTAAACTTCTACAGATGGCGGTAAGTAGTATAGTAAATGTATGTTAGGAATAAGTATTGGTTCAATTTCAGGTGCTGAAAAAACAATACGTATATTTTAATTTACTACTCGATAGCCATTTTCAGATGCTATTAAAAGATAATTCGTTTAATGTAATTTACTACTCGACAGCTTGTGAGTCAAAGTTTATATATTTCTTCACTCTGTGACTTTATATTAAACTAAATCAATGTTATACGTTTTACAATATGTGGTAGAAAACCAGTTACAAACATTTCAATTAGATGTAGGGGCCACCAAATAAGATATAGGACAGCCAGATCGACGTTATATTCAAAGAAAGATAACGAACTATATTTGGAACTATATATATTCGCCGTAGTGTATTTGAACAATGGCTTTAGTCCACTTATTAACTATGACGGCGATACAACTGCGTTGTTGCGTCACTACATTTTGATCTATTAGAGTTGACCAAAAATAACGCGATTGGACTGACATTTGTGCATTATTGATTACTTAAGTAGCTTTTTTGTACTTCAGACGTAGTTCGATAGCGCTTCAATGACGTAAAGTTGTTAGTAGAGTACCAAAAATGTAAAATTACTGGTATTGAAGTACTATTGTATCACTATTGATCTAATATTGTATCAATGTGAATTAAACCCAGATTTATGGATGTAAATTAAGCTTATTCAAAATCTAGAAAATTAAGGCTCTGACAATTCTGCCTATCCCTCTATTAGCGGACGGGCGTGATTATGTATACTTGTAACATTACATTTACGTTCCAGACAGTATACTACCTAAACAATATCTACCCTAATAAACCGTGTTACGACGAAATAAAAGAGGACATCGTTAATTCGAAAGCTCATAGCCATTATTGTGGAAACATAGATTTATGATTTACCGATACCACCGTAAGCAGAGGTTTCGCCATAAAGCGTTTTATTTAACACCCCATAAAAGGTATTATCCTTTAGCTTTAAGTGCATTGAGATCTACTCGCTATGAGCGCTTTAAGTGGTATAAAAAGAGTGAAGAGAAATGGAATGAAAGTTCCTTGAAATATTTACCTTTCAAAGCTCGTGTTATACTTATATATAATATAATATAACGGTGAGGAAAAACATCGTGAGGAAACTTGCCTATCCCTCAGGATAGGAATCCCAACTCTGGCATGTTGAATTACCAATGAATGAAATATAAACATGTGTTTTTCATTTACGTACATAACTTACAGTCGCTAACGGTGAGGGAAAACTTCGTTAGGAAACCGGCCTCTCCCTCAGGATAGGTAATATTCAGTGCCTATATACGGCGTTACGGTTCACTACCTATCACGTTGGGTGCTGTCTATCTAGTGATACGCGGGCTTCGAATGACCCATACCTAACATGCCTTCGAAATTTCGGAGATGCGCATTCAGGCCTCTGACTACCTCGCCACAATAAAAAAGGGAGTGTGTATACACGAGTCGTGAAGCGTACGTTATGTATTTATGTATAATAAAGACAGATGTCCTGTGCTGTGTGTTCATGCTAGGACGTAAAAGGAATGCTAACTAGCTGTCGTTCTTCCCGACATGTCGTAGGAGGCGACTAAGGGATTAGTGGTAAATAAATATTAGAAGATATGCTAGGAATCTGTCACCAATGTTCCCTTTTAATATCGCAACCCCAGTATTCATGCGAAACAGTGACCGAAGAAGATAATATTATATCTCAGAGGTTCTGTCCACCCCGAAAGTGATTAAAGGACGTAAATGTATATGTATAATAAAGACAACTTATATCTCACTTATGCAATATTTATTTAGATTTCTAAAGAGGTATGTACTATAGTAAATCGTTCTCGACTATTATTACCCCTTTCGGCATGGAAAAAGAAAGAAAGAAAACATTAATTTGCATATCCATCTTCATTATTGCGGAGTTAGTGATTATATAGTCGCCGTATACATGTAAACCAAGTAATTAGCATCTAATATGACAGGTGATAATATGTATTGCCATTTACAAGTACTGACTATTATCTGTTTTAAGGAATAGGTAGGTCTTCTCACGATGTTGTCCCTTACCATAATGCACTATACAATACTATACGTATTTACATTTATCGCTGATTAATTTTAAGCCTGATTGACATATGAAAGTGATTGAATTCCTTACATGCATACACGTTCTATATTTATCAAAACTAATTATAGATATTGATAAAAAACATCTTTTCAGCTACTATAAATAATAAATGTAACGTATATAATATTATTGTTATATATTTATTTACATTAATATAGAAAGAATAAAAATTAAAGTCATTTGGAGGCAACTTTATACATAACTACATTCACGTCCCTTAATCCCTTTCGGGGTGACACATGAAAATATTTCCTAGGTCACTTTTTATCATAAAGACAAGGATTGTGATGCCACATGGAACATTAGTAAACGGTTGCTAGGCCATCGCCCAATAGATTCCATTTACCCTGAGTCTCTTAGTGATCTCCTACGACGTGCAATGCAGAACGGCAGCTAGTTAGTTATTCTACGTCCTCTTTCTTTCTCTTTTTACGTCCCTACAAGCACGGAATAATTACTCATATATTTTAGTTTCAATTTACATTACGCTATTGTGTGTGTACATATTAGTAAGTGTTTATCAATGAACTTTGATTTTGTCTAACTATTGAGTGACAACATAGCCGTGAACTTAAGGTTGTGTTTGGGCATACAACCTTGACGCTATTTGCGTAAGTTGTCAACAAAAAGACTTGGCAAAGTCTAAAAATGTACAATGAGTGATTGATATAACTTTTTTACATGTACGTATAGCATATCGTAGGATTTTACTACAATATACACAGCTACCTTATGTATAAAGATGTTATTTACTTACTGTTGTTAATCCTAAATTAGTTTATTATGTTTTGAGAACTGAACTGTGCATTAGGTAGTTATTTTTTATACTTGGGGAAGTATTAATTGTTCATAAATGTTAAAAAAAGTTTTTATCATAAACCGACGCTAAGAAATAGTATTTCAGATCCTGACGTATAACCATATGGTAGGAATATTAGTATATTATAAAATGATAATGAAGTTACCTTTTTAAGTTAGTGCGTACCGTAGTTCGGAGGATTATGTTTGTAAATTTGATTTTTCTTAAATTGTAATAGCAAATTGTTGAAGGGAATATAATTTGCTAATTCTATATTGGCAGGAGTAAATATTTTAACATTTCAGAAGTAGCTAGGACTGTCTATACAATTAATTTTAAAAGAAGACACAGTTAAGTAGATGGAACAGGTACTTGATTTGTTAGGCAACTACTTGATTTAATGCTAGCAAATAAAAAAAAACTGATGAGCATTTTCAACCTTAAACGAATTAATACTATGTATTTAGTTGATGCGCGATCCAGTGTTATGGACTATGACTATTCTAAAGAATAGGCGGGTTTCCTCACCTGTCACGTCGGGTGTTGACTATTTGGTAGAACTTGGGCTTTGAGTGGCCTTCGTAGGTACGACGGGGGTCACTCAAGCCTCTGAAAGTTTGCGATTGTGATGTATTATGTATGTTGTTAATTATATTGAGATTTAATAGACGTAATGTATATACATACACTTTTTAACTAACAACTTAGAATGTAAATCTTCATCACTTAAAAGCGACGTTTTATAATTAATTTATTATAATATTAATTAGATAGATCGCAACTTAAAAAATATCATTCGCTACTAAATATAACAATTATTACTGTAATTATTTATTATACGGATAGTTGTAACATGATTTTATTCACCGAATTACAATATTAATTTCATGACATAAATTCCACACATACATTATTATTTGCACAATAATTTCGTAACTAGGAATTTCCAAAATTGCATACACAAATCTCGCTAACCTTGTACACTCACTCTTTAGCCAGACACTAATATTCTCTCATACACACAATACATACACACAAACGTCCGTGCCAAAAACGTTATCCCTAACAAGCAATCATTGATTTGCGTAAATATGTGTGTGTTTTAATGTAAATATTCATCATGCTTTTTACCTTTATAAAATTGATGTAATAACAAATATACAAAAAGAGAAAATAATTTTCTATCTATTGTACAGCTAATAACATTAATACCAAATATAGCAGGATAATATACACATGAAATATACTTAATCTTTTATTTTGTCTATAAAAACTTGTCTATTATGTATGTGCATATAAAATTTTGCATTAAATATACTAGACAACTACATATAATACTAAAGTTTATACGATTAATCACAAACAGATTACCTTTTCCAATTACTTCGCTGCAACATAGAAATATTGTTGAATTGACCGAATCCCAACAAAGTTCGCAACACACAATTATCTCCACTTAACACACGTTGATAAGAGCAGTATTTTTAAACCTGCTTTAGACTAGTCGGCCACACGCATCACCATGGTATCGAACACTGAGACGGAAATAAACTAGGAAACGTTACTGTATAATGTATGTTGACGAATTCGACGCATATTTTAAAATTTTGGAAACTCGTTAGCATTTAGGTAATAATAAAACTGCTAATTTATACCTCGTACTTGCGTTGATTGTATCATTCACAATAATAAAGTTTATATAAGCACTACAGTCAGAATTCCTAAACAGGTAAATAGCATGTATATTTTCAAATGAATTTCCGTCGACAATTCGTTTTTTGAAATTTCGGAGTTGGGCACTCAAGCTTATGACTACCCCGCCAAAGTACTCGTTAAACAAAAGGAGTGTGTATACATAAGTCGTGAAGCGTATGTTACGTTATGTATGTTTTATGAATTTATGTCACGTTAACTTGTGTGAATGAAAAATGAATAAATGAGTGTAGTAATAACAAGAGCATTACACATAAATACTAGTCAAAGTATAGGCTAGGAATATTACTTACCTCTTAGATGCGAGAAAAAAAACAGCTGCTTGCATGCTCTTCAAGTAACATCTTATCTTAGTATAGAAAGATCAAAAGTCAAAATACATAAAAAGATTTCCTTTAGAATAAAAAACAAAACATGTCCATCGCTACCATTCGTGACGTACATATGTGAATTGTACATATAAAGATACACGCGTTCAAGACCATTAACCCATGCGGGGTAGTCACAAGTTCAGGTGTCCATCTCCGCAATTGCGGATGTAGTAATTTAATGGTCACCTCGAACCCACGTGTTGACCAGATAGTTAGTACTCAATGTGACAGGTGGCAAGCAATGTCCCCATTAACGAGCACTGACTATTACCTGTTCGGGGAACAGGTAGGTTTCCTCACGATGTTTTCCCTCCGCATTTCGTAAATGTATTTTTATAACGAGAATGTGCATAGATATTCATTTAGTTCATTTCCATTAGTACATGCTCAAGCGGGATTTAAACCCTGTACCCGCTAATACAGAGTCAAGCTCCAAACAACTGAGCTACGTCGAATTATATTGTAAATATATTGTACATATATGTATGTAGGTAAAATATCAGGAAAACGATTTCCTTCTATAAATACGTCGAGCATTCTATCTATTTTAAGCCAAAACTATCAACAATCCCCCTGCAGGTTCAGCGTTGGCTGCACGTAAAACTTCCAAGTCGATGCTGTCAAAAGATCGCATAAATAATTCAGGAACGCTAAACAAGCCACCTTAACACATCAAACGTGAACGCCGTGAATTCGTGAGGAGTAAACACGAGTGAAATTGGCTTTGTTTGCCCCGCATCTTGCCTAAAATAATTTTATTTTACAGCCTTTTTCCTTCGTACGGTAGCTCGTGATTACGGTTGAATACATGTTTTCAAAGTTCAATCTTGGAGAAAATATACGAGAATGAACGATGTGCCTTTAGAGTAGAGAGCGAATTTAAAACTGAATAAACAATATATGTGGGCATTCTTTGGTTATAATAATTATCTTTGAAACATATTTTTTATTCAATAATTTAATCTATACAATATTGAAACAATATAAGCTTTACAACCTATATTTGTTACAATTGTATTTTTTATGGTACTTATGAACCAATGATTTTGAATAAGTTTTGGGCTATATTGATACCAGATAGTCAGATATCGTCGAGAAATAATAAGGTGAAATTTGACTATTCCGTGGTATAGAATAATATTTTATCTCAATTATTTCGTTGCTTTGCTCAGTAAGTAGATAATAATATTGTATGCAAATATTTACTAAGTACAAAAGGCAATTTCATCAACCTTAAAGTTCCTACATAGTACTTTGAATTAACTTCCCGTGCTTCATTCAATTCAAAGTCCATTCTTAACTTACTATTACTAGATTCTGTTATACCTATAGTTTCAAATCCTTTACAGAGAGGATGTCTTTGAGACAATTCCTGTTATTACAAGAATACTTTATTCTAGTTATAAGAAAAACGGGACTTAACGTGTATATTTTACTTGCGACCCGCTCCAGCTTCGCACTTCTGGCTATTTAATGGATGTTATTATACATATAAACCTTGCTCTTGAATCACTCTATCTATTAAAAAAAACCGCATCAAAATCCGTTGCGTAGTTTCAAAGATTTAAGCATACAAAGGGGACATAGGGACGAAGAAAGCAACATTGTTTTTATACTATGTAGTGATAAACAAAGTATATCTTTGTTCCTTGACGTTTCGGCCATTTTGCAATGACCTTAGTCACGGGTCAACTTTTTATTATTATCACGGTCGTTAGTAATGACATATAAAAAATATTATCAACGTTTTGCAAGCTGGTTTCCTGATAAATACAATTGGCACTTAATCATTTAGTAATTTTATAAGAAAACATAGAAAGACTAAAAACAGCTTTTAATTTAAGTCTAATACTAACAAGGGACAATTTGTTCCACAACCGTGGCATACAATGCTAATTCGTATCAACTTCCCGTGCCTGAGTCGACGTTCGTTCTTGTTTAAGAGACATTCGCCGTCTATTTACATGTTGCGTCAAATCACGTCTCCACGTAAAAGGAAGGAAGTTGTAAAGGCGAATTATTTGAGGCAAAACCCGGGGTAAACAAAGGTTTCCACCGGCGCCATTTTAATTTAACACAACGTTCACGTTTGATGCAGTTCGCTTTAGTTAATGCTTTTGGCTACTTAGGTTTAAGGAGGTGCTTGGAAATGTATTGCTGGGGTTGTGGGATTGGAACTAGCTGCTTTTTGTATTATGAACGAGCAAGGTATGTAAAGTAGTGTGATATGAATTTGGAAATCGAAGAAATCGGTTCCACCTAGCTTTCCGTCTTTTCTAAAATACATGAAAAAATATACATACATACACATTACACCTGATTTCCTGTAGAGGGGTAGGCAGAGATCACGAAATCCCCATTTGTCCCGATCCTGACAGACCACTTTCGCTTCATTGACACTCATACGTCTTCTTATACACTCTCGGCGGTTATAGGTACTCCTAACGTAACCTTGTTTCAATAGCGTCTATCTGACTGTTATATGTCTTATTAGGCCGCCTCCTACGTAACCGTCCTTCCACTTCACTCATATATATATTCCTTTTGTCAATCTATAAAAAAAATAATTGTATTTTAAATATACCGATTATCAAGAAATAGTCAGTAAATTCTACGACGGAAGTAATATCATAACTTCTCTTTGAGTCTAGCTAAGTAATTAAGTTCGTAGAAGTCAGTAAGTACTTGCAAATCCTTTTTATTAAAGTTCAATAGTTTCGTTTCTCAAGCTGCTTACTAATTCGAAAAGGACATCTTATACATGTATTCCTTCATAAAAAATACTTACATGAATTACTCGCGAGGATCACTGACATAATTTAGCAGAAAAAAGCTATTTCGTGACAAAGTAAGCCATCTCACTCACTTGTTAATATTCCTCTCGAAGCGTCACTCTTTCGTCTGAGACGTATTTACAATTGCGCGGAATTGGATAAGCGTTATGATATTAGGCACGTGGCTACCTATGCGAGGAAAATGTCTATCATATCAAGTTTGCTCGCGCTAGATGAGACGTAAGAAGAATGCTATTTACTGTTCTTACGGGATGTTGTAGGAGACGACTATGGGACTAGGGGTGAATAGAATCTATTCAGCGATGGGCTAGCAACTTGGCACCAATGTTTTTGATTATATCATGACCCATGATCCTAATATTCATAGTAAATATTAACCAAGAATATATTATCCTGTCTATGAAGTTCTGCCTTCACTGAAAGTAATTATAGACGTAAATGTATAGTGTGTATTTATTAAGTTAAGTGACTCCTATCGTCTCGCCATCTATCGAAAATCGATATTCAAACTAAAATAAACATGAGTGCATACTTATTGTTTTATAGTATTCAATGTGTTAGTAACATGAAAGGAATTGTAAAGAGAAATAATCTAAGTCATCATTTGTGCTCTATTCACAAAGTGATTTTAAATTTGATGCATCATTTATGAGTAGTTTGAGTGTCTCAATGATTCTTTGTGTGTCTTAGTCTAATTTACATATATTTACTATAAGTTGCATTACGTAATTACGTTTGAAAGTAGAATTGATTATGATCGGATAATAAGACTTTGCAACACTCTTCATTGCTTTCACACACCACACCATAATAAAACCAAGTTTAGAATATGTTAACATTTACCAAATACCCGTCACAAGTTTTCAAAAGTGTAATCTTATGTTCACACAAACTTCCACCTATCCAAACCACGTTTAATTCCGGTGAAACCGTGCCGGACTAAGCTTGAAACTTCGATTTACAAGCTTAAACTACACGCTCGTTCGTAAAACTAACAAACTGGCTGGGAGAGACAAAATTAAAATGTCCAATGTGATAGTTTGCTTCGACAATGTTGTCTGAGTTTGGCCTTTCAATTACATTCGCCTACATGCGTTTAAACAAGTATTTGGAGGTGTAGGGATGTCAATGAATTTTAATTTTATTTAATTCTATTCATAATAGCATCTCAGTTACTCTAATCATTAATATCCGTGTTATGGTGGTATTTATTTGTCACAACGACAACAACTGTTGTTTGGAGTTTGAGCCTGTGTCAGTGGGCACAGGGTTCAAATCCCGCTTGAGCATTTACCAATGGCAATGAAATTTAGAGATTTTTATGTACATTTTCGTAATAAAACTACATTTACAAAATGCGTCGAATACTACGTCTGAGAGAATATATCGTGGGACCCGAACAGGTAATATTTTGCAGTATTGACTATCTGGTCAACACGTAAGATCGAGGTGACCATATAATTACGACCTTCGCAATTGCGGAGATGTAAATCTGAACCTCTGACTATCCCTATTGTCATATGTAACATCGGTAACAGAAAACAGTTGAACAATGGTTTTCTAGGTCCATTGACAACTATGAAGGCTGAATTCTAAATAAATCTAAATCTCCTATTTAAAAGACCTAACAGTAGTACAAACACGTACACATCATGCCCGAGTCCCTGTAGAGTAGGCAGATATCACAAATCCCCTTTCTGTCCCGATCCTGACAAACCACTTTCGCTGCAAAAACGAAAAAAACAAACGCGTTCACGACCATTGCGGGGTAGTCAGAGATTCAGGTATCCATCTCCACAATTGCGAAAGTAGTAATATAGGCGACCTCGAATCCACGTGTTGACCAGATAGTCAGTACTCAATGTGACAGGTAAGCCATTTCTTTCTTTCGCTTCATTGACACTCATACACCTCCTCATACACACTCGGTAGTTAACACTATCTGTAGATATGCATATGTATATGATATGTATCAAACTGTTTGTCCTAAGCCCTAGACCGACAATGAGTGAGGTAAAGGTCTAACGAAGCTTTCTCTTAGAAAAACCTTTCTTTAAGTGATGTGCCCGTGACAGGTGGATTTAGAACAATTCGGTTCTTGTAATCCAATTTGGTTCGGAAATAGAATTTGGTGTATTGGTTCGTGTGAGGTTCAATCTTAGTTATATACATATTTCTGTTTGCATAAAACTAAAATATTTTTATTCCATATTAGTCTGAGACGTAAAAATAATGGTAACTAGCTGCCGTTCTTCCCGGCAGGTCGTAGTAGGCGTAGTAGGCTAAGGGTGTAAGTGTGTATGGGATCTACAGGGTGATAGGCTAGCACCCTGACACTAATGTTCCATGTGAACATGTAACAACGCCAATATTCATGCTAATCATGGAGATGTTTTTATGTGTCCAAGGCTATGTCTACCCCAAAAGGGATTAAAGGACGTGATTGTATATGTAAACATAAATTTCATTTTTTATATATATTTGAATATCTTTAGTATTAGAGTTGCGATAATATCAATATGTAAAATTAGCGACAGGTTGAAATCTCAATTTTCGATATATTATGTATTCCACCCATTCGTAATATTGAAAAGTATCTAATTATCATTCTATGCTTCTCAGACCAGTTCAAAATCATCTTTTATATTCTATATGATAATAAAAGCTATTTGCTAATCTAGATCGTAAATACAATACTAACTAGCTGTCTCTCACCTTAACAAGTCTTAGAAGGCGACT